>WOVY01001264.1:745000-832500 GCA_013436015.1 Rhipicephalus annulatus | reverse complement strand
AGTTGAGATAATCGCACTCATAGTGACATTGTGTCGTCCAGGAGTTCTTGACACATGTGAATGCCAGAACCAATATTTAGGAAGATTTTATAGCTACCACTTTTGTCCGGTAAAAGGGAATAAATTACGATGCGAAAATTGTATTGCTTCAGGGGATACAATTTCTCCAAAGTAAATGAGTGCTAGCTTAGAAGTATCAAATGAGTGGCAACAAGTGTATTACAGTGTTTGCGTCGGCATAGAGCTTTTGCTGAGAGATTCGGCTGCAAATCCGTCCCCTTCCCTGTGTTGAATATCGCTGCTTAGCAGAAGAATTGGTATATTTAGGCCAGTTAATACATTAGCCTCTTTTTGAGCAAAAATTTGGCAGGAGAACACGAGGGAGACATTCCCAAATTATGACCGCTAATAACACAGTGAGGTCTTTCAAGTCGAGAATGTAAAATCACTGAATTTTCACAAGTGCCAACATACGAGACAGAAACTTGGAGGGTAACAAAGAAACTGGAGAAGTTAGAAACTACGCCGAGTGCGATAGATCATAGAACGAAAAATGGTAGACGTAACATGATGAAATAAGAACAAACCAGATAGATCCGAGAACGAAAAGTATTAGGAGGTATCCTACTTGACATTGAAAAGGAATATAGAAACTGGACCTGGGAAGTTCACCTAATTTGTAGGATCGTAAACTGATGGCCAAATGCGATGTGTATACCGAAGGATGAGAATGCGCTCGAACACTGCAGCGAGTTTGCTGGAAAGGTAAAGAAACTTAGACGCAATAGAAGGGTCGTGTCAGCTCCCTCAGGAAAGAGTAAATTGGCTATGATTGAAAGATGTATTCGTTCTGCATCTTACGTTAAAATATATGAATGAATGTTGACTTTTTAAAAAGTATATCCATTATTGTCTGTTACATAAAAATCCCGAATCACCTATAGCCTGTTTTTTTATTCCGATTATCCTTACGTTGTACCCAATTTTCTTAAAAAAAACAAGGTTTAAAAACTTAAAATATAGCTGTGCTTGATTTCCGCGTTAGCTGTTAGATGCACAAGTTCCCCGAGATGCTTTCGAGTTGATCTCATCTCCAAGTTGTCTAAAGTGTAAGTGTTCGTATGAGATGAATTCATTTTGAATTTTGATATCCAAAATAAATGACCTGATTTTAAGGACATAAAAACGGCGAATGTACGTAAGTATTTCAGCACTTTCAAGGAAGAAAGAACGAACGAGGATGTGCGAACAAAGAACAGCATTGGATTCGACACTCAGGTATAGCGTAAATGTTATATTTACACAAAGAGAAAAAAGCGCGCCTGTTGATTTGCAACACTTCTTAAACAAGCTTCAACGCATACAAATAGCAATTGCCCAAGAAGATATGAAAAGTTAGTTTGGTAATTTGTTAGACCGGTTTAATCATGCATTATCAATTGAGCCTGAGTGAAACTACCAATAAAACTAAAAGAAAACCTTGATGAAAAGTAAAAAGGCTGCGTTGTAGCAAATTATTACAAAAATTTGGTGTCAATTGAAGTGTAGAAACATTTGTTGATTTTCTCCTAAACTTGAACAGGACGGAAGGACATGTTCGCAGTTAGCGCTGCGCATTAACATTCGCAGAGAGCTCTCAAAGTACACTCGCGTCACATGCATCCGCATAAGAAACGCAATCCAATGCCTCCATCATGTAACGCACCATTTTATTCTTTTGTTTTTTATTCTTCTTTTCGTGCCGTGCATCGCCCTAAGCGGCCGGTCCTTGCGATAACGACTGTGAGGCGGCGGTCGAGTCACGTTCGGGCATATCAAGAACGACCCAAAGGAAGCCAGAATGGAAGGAATCATGAAAAAATATGGTGCCTGTACTAAGATAATTGCTACCGCGTGGATGCATCTAAAAAAATGCTTCACCAATTGCTTCGTATCAAGCTTGAGCACGGTGCCCAAGTCCTGGTTCACACCCGCACGCACACACAAAAAAGGCGGGGAAACAGAACGCCTGTGTTGCGACACAACCAGCGTCGTTACTGAATAAAAAGCAGTCGCGACGCCTCGAGTCTTCATTAATCTGCGTCCTCTTGAGGTCCTCTTCCATTCCACACGCGCGGGAACAAGTGCTTACCACGTCTTTTGGATATGGAGAAAAAGGTTTACTACAAGCGAGCAGAGTCAAATTGTTTTTGAATATTGAGCCCATGACGCTCTCATAGTATTCGCTCAAAGCTCAACCAGCTCTAGTGCCTCTTGCTTTTCACCCATGCAGTTAAAACAACATGACGGCGTCCTCGCCTCCTTGGTGGGGAAGGGTGTTTATTGTTATTTTTTTTACTCTCCCAGAAATGATCTAGTAAGCAAACACAAAGTTCTGAGAAAATGAATGAGAGGATGACTGCGAAACTTAAAAAAAAACAACCCGCAGGCTTTTGAGTGAAATAAAAAAATCGCAGTTGGTCCCCTAATTACGATATGTATCTTTTTGTCCACCGTCATTTGCTTTTACCTTAAAATTTTCTTATTTCGAATAAACACCCCTCTTCATTACCTGTGATTTCTTTGCTATGATTATTTTTGTCTGCATGGATAACGTGTATACCCGTGGAATCACTACTTGTCATGATGCTTGTTAACTGGGCGCGAATACACATGCGCACGTAAAACCTTAAAGCTAATATAGCGCATCGCATTTTATATATTGTTGATAAACTTTTCAATAAAGTTCTGTTTGGGGAATAATAATAATAATAATAATAATAATAATAATAATAATAATAATAGGTTCTCAGTAGGTGTTAGTCCGGGAAACCCCGATCAGCTCTACTCAGGCCAATAAAAATCTTGTGTAGAGCGAGTAGCATTTGCCGTAAACCACTATCAGTTTAGTTATCTTTATGAGTATACTTAAAGAATGGGAGCCGCGCGTATTTAATTCTGCTGTGTCTCGTTTTGTGTCTGTTAATTTGTGTACTTTTACCTCTGAAAGCCACTGCAACGTAGTAACTTAGTTTCCTTGTGGTGAAGTTCGTGTAACATAATGTCCGGTTTTTCTTTATGACTGGAAAGGAATTGCATCAAAACGACAACAGATGTCACGTCTTACCACACCGCCTTTTCTCTAACAATAACAGGACATCTTTTTCCTCGTAAATAGACATAAGACAAACGGTTTTATGATTTTCTTCAGATATTTATGAATTTACTGGCAAATACATTGTGTTGATAAAAAAGTTAGCACGTTAACTTTTTTAACGCGAAAAAGTTATATGCTGCGGTCCACCATGGCTCCACTGACCTATTTCCGTCACGGATGTGACGTTGTAAAATATATACTAATGTACTAGAAAGAAACAAATAAGGAGAAAAAGTTCTGTCGCTGCCTGTCGAACCAGCGACCTCTCAATCCGCAGCGCGCGGCCCTAAACACTAGGTTACGAAACGCACCTTGCATACAAAAAATTGCTTGCCGTTAGCAATCGTGACAACGTATACCATATAACGCTCCTCAGAGCTCCGCAACTTCAGAGCGTTTTGTCATCAGTATACCGATAAGACCCAATGGTCTCGCGTTAAGCGCTCTCTAAAGGTCGTTGGCTCAAGCGCTTCGATGAGCGCCGCCTCCACAGAGCGTGGTATCTCCTGCGCGCTCGCTTATCAGACGCATAATTCGGGAGAGCACAAAGGTCACTTCGCTTGCTGTCACGGCCGCGATTACGAAAGGATCACGCTGCTCACACACGAAGGAGAAATAATTGTGACAGCTGTTCGGTCTTGTCTTGTGTATACTTGTGCGTTCGTTCCGTGCGTCTTTTTTTTTTTAAAGGAACATCGCGCTTTAAGTGTCGAGCTGTGGGAGTTGTTAGACGGCACACGCCCTGTGTATTTTCACTTCGTGCGTGCTTCCGGCTTGAGGTTCGTGCAGCAAGTTTCTAGGTGATTGCAGCGCTTCGTGTGACTTTGAATTTTGTTGCTGCAGCATTCATTCCTTCGTCTTTGTGGCGAAACAACGCAAAATAAACCCTCAACTATCGCTGTGACGACGGGTTTTACTTTCGTGTTGTAACAAATCCCAGAAAGAGGGATCACCCTCGTTATTTTTTTCAAGAATTGCCACCAGACAAGGGATGCCTTATAAACGGGCTCTATTCTCACAGTGAAAAGTGTTCCTAAGTGTGGTGTGAAAAGATTGGGGAAATTTCAGATACGCGCACGTAATTAATGGCTTTGGAAACTGAGGTCCCGTTTTATTGGTTAAAAAAGGGTGTTTTCCAAGTTTGTATAGAGAGAGATGCAAGGATAAACAGAGATGGTAACCAGACACACATATGGTTTGCTACCCTGATCTGCGGGTAAGAGATATAAAGGAGCGAAAAGAGACAGAATCATACGAACACTTGGGGGAGCGCGCCAAGTCTGCAGGAGGTCGCGCAGACCTGTTGACTTTACGTACACTACTAACTTTTTCATTGTCTGCGCAATCGAGGCAGATGCCCATGGGCTTAAAAAACGGCCTTTACTTCAGTTGCATCAGAAGGACTCGAAGCGGGCATCACTGGGTGGCATAGTGAGCGCAGTTGCATAGGACATAGATTGTTTCTTCTGTTCCGCAGCCGTCTCATGTAGAGGCGTCTGCCATTCCTTTGTTAATGCGACACAACGCCTTTCTGAATGCAACACAACGCCTTTTTAAGTGCAACACCCAACCAAAGGTGACGTACAAGCGTCGCATTGGAGCGGGAAATTAGCGATGGTAATTAGCAAGTCAACCTAATAGACGATAGTTCTATAGTCATCCAGCAATTTGTTCGCCAGAAAAGGTGGAGGGCGATGTCTTACGAAGAAAACTATTGTATGGCTTGTTGTAGTAATTACTTCCGTGGGTCTTATTTTTCATTCTTGCAATGTGCCAGGTCGTATAGTGCCAAATTGTGTAAAATAACGGCCGCAACAACAACGACAACAACGATTACAAGAACATTTATTTTTTTCTACCGGGCTTTAGGTTTAGATCTTCAAAAACATGAACCTTCGCATACAGTGTAACCGCATACAGTGTAAAAAAGAAAGAGAATGCACAATTAGCAAAATATATAGTTTGACTAAATATCGCTCGCTCACATGCCGGTCATTAAACCTGTAGAGGGTGAATTACATTTTGATCCATGCCAATCTCCCCAAGAGTAATTTCACTGCAAGCTTTTTACTGGTCAGTATTTATACAATTGTCGTATAGTTTGTCATTGCAATAGATAATTTTACATTCAACGCGTTGATTTCGCCACTTTGGGCTGCAAAGTGAATGTTTCCTCGTCTCTTCATGTCGTGGCGTCGACATAAAACGTCGACATAATAAAACGTTGATCATAAAACGTCGACACCAATACACCCGTTCTCAGGCGTACGCATCTATTGTAGCACTTTTTTTTAAATTGTATATGAATACAAATGGCCAGGTAGGCTACGCTAGAGCCGGCTATCCCAACATCATAGCAGTAACATACAAGATACACACAAACATACAAAAAATCAAGAAGAATAAAAGCAGAAAAAAATAACCAGATGCACTATGTACAGTGCATTCTGTCTCACAGTTAGGAGAAATCTCGTAACGTGTGGCATCTTGATGCGACCATGATGCCGCCAGCGCGGCAGTCGCGCGATGGCAGCAGCTCGCGCCTGCGCAGACGTTTGAGTGGCATTGTGTTGAACGGTTGAATCGCCTCGTCGGCAACGGCGTCACGCTCTGGTCGCATTGTCAGGAAGCGGTGAATTTCATCGTTACTGAGGGAAATGGGCCGATATCGCTGATCGCGTCGCTGTACGTCTCAGTTCTGTTCAAAGTGAGTGCAGTAATCGCTGCCGCTGGGGGCATGACGAGGTATTAAGGGAGGTTGCAAGCTTCACGTGTGCATTTGTGCACCCGCAAGAGAGTGCTGCCCCAAGTAGTGAAATGCGATAGAGAAGAAGCATGTTCAGATCTTTGACTTAGCCTACAATATTCCTTAACTTGTTTTCATTTGTTTCATTGCGGTAAACACGCACAGCTGTACGAAATAAATACCACGCACAGTACGGGCTCATTCTGGTCTTCCCCGTCGCAGCGTACTGCGATGCACAAACCGAGGTGAAATATATGTGAACGCACTTAGCGCCACGGTGCTTCGAAAGAGCAAACAACGTATGCCGCCAAAAACAGTTTTTGATAGGCTGCCATCGCTGCTAGGTTGGCATTGCGCAACGTTTAGCACAGAATATCAGCCTAGTTATCGAAGCGACCATGATATATCAGGCTACCTCACAATGTGGCCAGCGCGCACCGCTGTCGCAGACGGTGCGGTTGAACACCACGCTCCTTGAGCGTCTGCGCATGCGTGAGCTGCTGCCGGTGCGTGACTGCAGTGCTGGCCGCATCGCAATGACATGCTGCAAGACACTTCCGCTGCGGCGCCGCAGATCCATAGTAACGACGTGTGGCAGACTCGCAGGCTTCCATTTTACACTTCGGCCTCCCACGCATGAAAGGCCTCCATATCAAATTTATATCGCCCCGCCTTGGTGGTCCAGTGGCTAAGGTACTCGGCTGCTGACCCGCAGGTTGCGGGTTTGAATCCCGGCTGCGGCGGCTGCATTTCCGATGGAGGCGGAAATGCAGCCGCCACAGACGGGATTTCTGCAGCCCTCCACTACGATGTCTCTCATAATCATATGGTGGTTTTGGCACGTTAAACTCCATATATGAATCAATCAATCAAATTAATATGCAGGCCGGTAGACCCGTGCGAGGTTGAACGTGTAGTGATGTTTGAGTCTGACTGACGAACTCATTAAACAGTCGCAAATTTCATAAAAAACAAGCAAATATTAAAACAAAGGCAAACAAAAGGGTTAACAAAGAACTATGATTAGAAAGAGCATAAGAACAGGTACAAATGTACACGTCGCGGAACGCCATTAAATTAACGACATAATGAAAATAAAAAAAGATAAAAAAATCAATAACAAAAAAGTCGTACTCCTGCTTTTGAGTTACTGCGTGCAACGCACTGCATATTAAAACAAGTATATAAATTGGGGATAATATTATATAGGTTGAAAAAAAAAATCTAAATAAAAAGTTTCATACGGACCAGTACAGCTCGTATTTCACATAAGGGAGTTGCCGGGGTGCCGCGAAGGCCTCGAGAGCTTATAAAAGTAGATGACCATGGCTCCCGGTGTTGCAGCCGTCTCAATACGTTGCGAGGGATATTGCACGGATACTCGCTCGCTGGATTTTGTGCCGACCGGTTGTGCCCCCGCGATCTCCGACGACAGCGCAGCTCTGGCCGACTGGCTCGTCCTACGCCATCTCCTGCCGCCGACATGAGCTCTCGCTGTGTGGTGCCCCGTTCTCGGACTCCTGTGACCGTGTCTATCTTTCCTATCTTCCCTTAACTTCCGTATATGGATGTCCTCATCTGTATCCCCATCCCTTTAATCCTCCCTATTCCTTTTAATCCCTGCTTACCCCCATCCCTCATGAGCTACTGTTGAGGTGCCGCACGATGATGCAGACAGTTACGGGGCTCAATTTTATCTTTTTTTTCTCTCTTTTAGGAAGCACTTACACCTACGCTAGACTCGCGACGTCGACGACAGCGCTTCTCGTTGGTTGAACGTCAACTGCCAAAGCAGTAAAAATCTCTTCGGCGCGTTCGCATCCCCCTTTAGGTCATTTTCCCGGAAAACATACGTGTCCCTTTCGCTGCAGGGAAGACGCGGTGGCGCCGTTGCCGAGTCGTTAGGGGCGCGCGGTCGAGAATGCTCGATGTTTGGGACACATGCGCTTCGAGATTTCACCTAAGTGTGAAACAGACTGTACATATATAGGCATTTTAGAGCTTATAACGCATGAGCACAGTCTATGGGCATAGTCCAGTTCGTATCATTGTTTTTTTAGACGTTAAGAAATATAAAACGACAAGTTTATGGTCCGAGATGACGGCACCAAAATACACTCGTTAAATAGAATATATTAAGCGTTTCTTTTTTGTTTTCTTTTTTGCTACTAAATATATTATAATATTGTGTGACCTGCTCTAACACTATTTTGCCGTTTCGTTTAGCTCACAAAAATACCTCAACCATATCTTCCGGCGAAAATCTATATAACCTATTATCATCCAGATTTGGGTGCACGTTAAAGAACCCCAGGTGGTCTAAATTTCCGGAGCCCTCCACTACGGCGTCTCTCATAATCATAGAGTGGTTTTGGGACGTTAAACCCCACATATAAATCAATAACCTATTATCATCGGTGTTCAGGAGTCAAGTTTGTATTTGGTTCTTATAGATAGGAACATTTAGTTTGGGGTATATCGTGGTGAATCAGTGGCTAACGAGCTCAGCTGCTGACCTGAAAGTCTTGGTTTAGATCCCGAGGGCGGTGGTCGCATTTCAGTGGTGAAATGGTTGAGGCCCGTGTACTGTGTGACGTCAGTGCACGTTAAAGAACACCAGGTGGTCGAAATTTCCAGTGCCCTCCACTGCGGTGTCTCTGATAATTATATCGTGGTAATAGGATGTAAAACACCGTATTATTATTATTATTATTATTATTATTATTATTATTAGTGGTAGTAGTAGAAGTAGTACCGTACTTTGTTTGGGATTGAATTAGCTCGTCAAAGAAGCTAAATTGCAGTGAATGAACAATACGGCACTATTAAGCAATAACAAAATTAACACCATCCGTGTGCTTCCGTCGGTGCCGTCATTCGTTGCTTGAGTGTAATGGTGATGACAAGACTTGAAGAGCGAGTGGTCTTTTCTTGCAAAAAGCGAGCCATTTTAGGCGCACCATTTTGGACGGTCGGAAGCGTGCTCTTCGTTTTGGCATGTACTAAAGGGCCTAAAAGAACTTCAGCTCGTCTTCTTCTTAGGTAATTTATGTTACACCTTTTCGGATCACTTCTCCTTTTTAAGGAATAGGTTGGTGTCAAAGATCTTAATTTCAATTGTATTTTTTTTCACGTATACCTCCTTGGACATAAGAAGTACATGATACACGGTCACGCGAAACTGAAAGAGAACACTAAGAGGCAGAAAGAAGTAGAAAAGTCAGCCTTTTACTTTGATTGATTGATTTGATTGATTTGTGGGGTTTAACGTTCCAAAACCACCATTTGATTATGAGAGACGCCGTAGTAGAGGGCTCCGGAAATTTTGACCCCCTGGGGTTCTTTAACGTGCACCCAAATCTGAGTACACGGACCTACAACATTTTCACCTCCATCGGAAATGCAGCCGCTGCAGCCGGGAATTGAACCCGCCACCTAGCCTTTTACTTTTTATACTCAACTCCTTAGATCATGTCCTTCAGTGAGTACAAACTGACGCATGTAAAACAACTGATTATGGAGTGGGAAAATGATAGCAAAGCAACTATACGACACTAATGAAACAGTTTGGATGTGGTCATGTTGGTTGATTTGGTCATGATTGTTGACAATGGCCTAGTTTAATGGATCTGACTCAGTTGGAAACAAGTATATAATTGGTCTTGTTTTTAATTCGAAGCTGTTTATTTGAGTTGATGTTAAGATTAGGGGTTGGCTCATTTCGATTACAATTATTTCAAAAGTAAAAGATACTTAAGAGAGCTTTACAATCCAGTAAAATTTAGCCCAAATTAGTTTTCCAAGTTTGCCTAGTCTAGGAAAAAAACACGCAACACAAACTTGAACCAGAATATATATATATATATATATATATATATATATATATATAACTCTCGGAAAATCAAGTTACGCGTTTTATCCAACTATTTTCAATCACAACGATTATTTAGCGGCCATGTACCGGAAAATCTACGTCTACACCAAAGAAAATTGGCGAGAACGCTTGATATAAAAACATAGGTGAGTTGTAATCATCCTTTTGTATTTTTCTCAGAGAAGAAAACATTTCCGCGTGTGCATTGGGAAGTTACCGAGCTCTGTAAACAGGAAAACACCGCGCGGGGTGAGTAGAAAACTACCGCTAGCCCGTCACGCGCTTTTAACACGATTCTCCGTCTTTGCGTTCCTTGCTCGTTGTGCGGGATCACCGTTCACTTCCCCGCTTTCTTTTGTAACGTGATTGATGCTGTAAAACATAATAACTTGCTCTTCTCCATATATAACTGGTGATAACGAATACGCTCAAACTTGGGGTAAGGAAGCCTTACAGCGGCACGGCATACCAAGAAGTGTGCTAAGTATGTAATGTTGCGCTCCGGCGCTCAACGAGCGTGAACAAGTGCATGTGAAGATTTAGAGGCGCTGCAAACAAGTATACTACATTTCCTCGTGTTTAACCAGCTCCTGCATATATCTCTATATCGCCAACTAAAAACCGTATAAGATGACGAAAATATTGATTGATTGATATGTGGGGTTTAACGTCCCAAAACCACTCTATGATTATGAGAGACGCCGTAGTGGAGGGCTCCGGAAATGACGAAAATATTGTTATCAGTAATATAAAAGCCGCTTATTGCCGTGAAAGCGCATTCTTCACTTTGTCTCTAGGCAGTGTCGTGACACCAACTTTCGCGCCTAAATTCACATCACAAGACCAATAATTTCCTTAAAATATGTGTATTGAATTGTCCCATATATCGAAGTAATTCCTGTTTTTTAAGAGTTTCACTACATGCGAGTTAGGCTGTCGTGTAATAAGAAACGGATGTTTTTCCTGCCTAGATCTTCTAAGGCTATACAGGAGAACCGATAGTTCTAACAAAAGCAAGAAACGTAACTTCCACCGGCTTCGCAACATGTTTCTGTTTGTTTATGTCTATTTCCTTATGCTTAACTCTTGACGTTGGGCTGTCTTCATCTTCATTTGCCTTGTTAATCCGCACTACTTTGAAGCAGGCGGGGGAGCACTCATTTTCGAGGTGGCACTTTTCTTGTGTGACGATGCATTCAGTGTGTCCAACCAACGTGCATGTGACGCGTAGCACTTGAGTTCTGGAAGCATTTTTTAGATGCGAAGCATCTGATAAGTGAGCTTGTTCCGCTGACGTCTGCACTCCACTGCGCATGCGCGTCCCCTCCTCCATCTCCTCTCCTATACTCCCTCCTCTCTCGCCTCGCAACGCCGACGCAGGCAGCGTCTGCTAGTAAGTTTCTTGATTGAAAAAAACGACTGCTCGAGCTGAACAACCGTTCACTGGCCACACCTTGTATATAGGCACTGGATCTTGACCCCCAAGGCAGTGCCGGTGGGTGATTTTTCGCGTGTGTTGTTGAAAAATAATAATTCGCAGCGTGCGCTTTACCAAAAGCGGGCTGCGGGTCTGTGTGTCCGACCGGAGTCTTCTGTCTCTCATTGCCCATTAGCAGCAATCAGCATGTTCTAGTAAAATACACCAGTCCACCACTGCGCGCTTTGCGCCTCCCCAGGTAATTTGAAGGCAGCTACAAACAAATGCCTTCGCGACCCGCTTTATTTTATCACGAATTAACCCCCCAGTTTACTCCCGCTGTTGTAAACTCTGCCAAAGCGAGGACGCAAATCCTTATCTAATCCTTTGTGTCAGTGCTAAAGTGCAGCAACTTCATAATCATCAGTTTGCGCATACTCCTCAGCAGTGGGAGAGCACGCTTCTCAGCTCCGAGCCGGAAACACAAGTGTGAGTCACGGAGCGGGCAGAGGCAGCCGCCAGAGATGAAGGTCGCCAGGCTGCATGACCAACAGTGTACTCTCACAAGCTGAACATCAGCTCCATGTGTATGGCACCAAATAAACGTTTCTCCTCCTCCTCCTCCTCTCCTGCACAATGCCACGATGAGAGCTAGCGTCAACGCCGCCGCCATTGTAAGAGTCAGCGCCGGCTGCTTCGCATCTGCACATGGGTCCCTTTAGCGGTAGAGGGTGTATTTTTTCATACCGCTCTAATTCTTTTGTTTTCACAACTCTGCAGAGTTCTCTGTATCATTAGCTACTGGGTAAGGTTTGATGGGCATTACAGATAGGCTACGTACTATACTAACGCTGCTTTTCAGCCAGGTCTTGCCATCATCCAGAAACACATCGTGTGAATTTCACAGGGTGAAAGTGTGTTTCTACAGCTGCTAAAACGTGCAAATGACTACTTCCTGCTTACGAAGAACACGCTACTTCACTAAAAACACAAGTGACTCAACAAAGCACAGTTTTCTAATGATATTTTAAACATGATTGATATGTGGGGTTTAACGTCTTAAAACCACCATATGATTATGAGAGACGCCGTAGTGGAGGGCTCCGGAAATTTCGACCACCAGGGTTTCTTTAACGCGCACCCAAATCTGAGTACACGGGCCTACAACATTTCCGCCTCCATCGGAAATGCAGCCGCCGCAGCCGGGATTTGAACCCGCGACCTGCGGGTCAGCAGCCGAGTACCTTAGCCACTAGGCCACCGCGGCGGGGCGATATTTTAAACATCAACGTTTAACAATATTTTAGGCTTTAAGATTTCACCCGTTCGTCCGTCGCAATCTTTGTGCCACCTCGTTTGATTTAGCAGGTCTTATAAATTCGTACAATGTTTGGTTACAAATGGTATGCAAAAATTTTATTGAAAAGTTGAAAAAAAAACAATTACATGTTCTCTGAAACAAATGGTTAGGATTGATTTACTTCTGAAAGAAAAAAAAAGAGGTTCGAAATGCGTCTTATTTTGATTTAGAATAATGTAAGCGTGCAACGCAAAGGAAACAACGTAGGCTATTGTTCATCTTGTCCTGTTGTCATGCCACTACTGTAGCAGTTGTAAACAAGAAACGAACGCAGAATGTTCCTCATGCAACGTGAGCATGACAAGACTATTGACATATGTTTGTAATGTTTTCTTATATATGCGTTGGTCTTGTACATTTCAGGTACAAAGGCTTTCTAAAGGACTGCCCCAATGGATTACTTACAGAACAAGTAAGTGACACTTAGGACTTGCTTATCTTTCTTTCGATTGCACATTTCTTGCTATGCCACGTTTTCTTTATTTTTTTTAGTATGAGCGAAATCTTGACGTTAGGCCTTTATAGTTGGTCATGAGTCTATAGTTTCACGACTTTATAGTTGGTCATGACTCTATAGTTTCAACTACAGCGGCGCAGGAAAGTTGCATCGCGTTCTGAGAGCACGGATGCAGAGAAAAGCAGTGAGGTTAGCAGAGGCACGTCCGCTTCGTTACCCTGCTCAAGGGTAGAATTGATGGAGGGTGGGGGAAAGATAGAATAAGAACAAAACAATACTTCGATAACTGGCTTACAGCTCAAACGCAAGAACATTTTTAGACTGCAAATTCGGGTTCCTTAATGCAAAAGTAGTCATTATATATTAGTTAAAAAGAACTTATTTTAATGGGCGCAAAGAATAAGTAATGCAAACATGTGGAAAGAAAGAAACATAACTAAGAAAATAAGGAACAACCGCTGTAGTGCATGTTATTATGTCACTGTGAGAACGCATTTATTGGCGCACCTACCAAACAATATTTATCTATCAACATACGCTGATGACATCTGCATCTGGACATCTGCGGTAACTCGCCTGCAGTTACGAGCGAGAATACAGAGAGCTGCTACTGCAACTACTTTGTATCTACGCAATCGAGGCCTGGAAATTTCCTCCGGAAAGTGCAGCTCTTCTGGCATTTACGCGCAAACCCATGTCGAATTACAGAGTGTCAATTAACGGTCAAAATATACCGTATCGTCGATCTCACAAACTTTTGGGTGTCATAGTCGACAGAGACATATAGTGGAGCCCTCATGTGTCGTATTTGAAAAAGCGATTGACAGGCATATGCCATCTTTTCAAGTTTCTCGCCGGAAAGACTTGGGGAATGCAGCCTAAGGCTATGTTACGACTGTATAGGTTCCTTTTTTCTTGGCTTTTTACGATACAGTCTGCCTGCATTATCAAACGCCAGCAAAACAAGTCGACGCATGATACAAAACGTTCAAGCACCGGCGCTTCGAATATGTCTAGGTCTGCCTCAGGGTGCCTCAACAATGGCGACTATAGCTATAGCCAAAGACCACCTCGTGCAGACCCATATTGAAATTGAAGCTTTGAGAACACACATAAGGCATGTGGGCCGGACTCCCCATCACCACCTAGCCTCTCTGCCAGTGGATAGACCTCATACGTCATTTTGTCGAACAATAACTACACATGGTGACTCCCTACCAACTGGTTTTACGCCCACGGCGAGACCTTCAATTCCTCCATAATGCCTCAAACAGCCAGTCATCAACCTGACAATACCAGGCATCCAAAAAAAAAAAGATTTCTCAACACCAGCCCTCAAGCAGCTCGCCTTACTTCTGCTGTACGAGAAGTACCAAGACTGCACCCTCGTCTACACCGACGGCTCCGTCCTGCCAAACAGCTCAACAGCGGCGGTCGTTATTCCAACGCACGCCACAACCATCAAATTCAGGACAGCTCATGCAACCACAACAACGGCAGCAGAGCTTAGCAGCGCTTCGCGCTGCGCTGCGTTTCATTAACGACCAGAGCACGTAACGGTGGACGATTTTCTGTGACTGCAAGCCGGCACTGCAGTCACTTCTGTCAAATCTACGCCATGGTCCACACGAGCAGTTGGTATTTGAAACAGCAGAAATGCTACACCATATAACAGAAAAAGGGCACCACGTTATATTTCAGTGGTTGCCAAGCCACTGTGCAATTATCGGTAACGAACGAGCTGATCAAGCTGCCCGTTCAGCCCATACAGAAGACAACGACCAGTCAATACCTCTCTCAAGGACGGACGCTGCTAGGAGGCTCCGCATGCTTGCTCGCCAACGCTCCCTGGCTCTTTGGAATGAGCCTCTCTTTACGCATGCAAGATTACGATCCCTTGATCCATCGTTAAGCATGCAGCTTCCAACAAAATTTCGATGAGGCGACGCTACTGCTCTGTGCAGACTATGGTTGGGAGTCGCGTTTACCCGTGCGTACGCGTTCCGCATAGGTATGGCCGACACTGCCGACTGTGCACACTGCGGAGATGAAGAAACAATTCGACATATCCTGTGTGACTGCCCAAAATACAACCTGGAAAGACAAAACATTTCTAATAAACTAAACAGGTTAGATGACCAGCCGCTGTCAGAAGTAAGTATACTGCGCCATCGTCATGACTCATCGTCACAGAAGAAAGCCGTGCAAGCGCTACTGGGCTTCTTACGAACTACTGGCCTGTCGGAACGCCTGTGAGTGGACTGATTTTGTGCGTACGTGTGTGTCGGTGTTTTACTCTCCCTTTCTCTTTCAACCCCCTATTCCCCAACCCCAGTGTAGGGTAGCATACCGGATACTAGCATCTGGTTAACCTCCCTGCCTTCCTTATTTATCGTTTCTCTCTCTCTCTCTTGGCGCACCTAAAGATTAAAAAAAAAGTTGTTTCTCTCGTTTTGAGCTTAAGCGTTGCTTCGTAAAAATTATGTGCGTGTATGTGGAGGGAGGGATGATTGTGCGTGCTCAAGTGCGAATGCTAGCACGCACCGAATATCCACCGCTCACCGCAACCTTAAAAGGCTGTTAATCTATTTTCTCCTATCTAGGAGTTGTTCAAAATGTGTGGTTTCATCCCGCTCCCTATTTTAAATGTGAAGGGCATTTCTTAACGAACTCCAGTGACTTTGAATCTATCTATTCTATCTATCTACTATCTATCTATCTATCTATCTATCTGATCTATCTATCGAGCGAGTATCAGCGACATCGACTGAGCGAGCAGGACGCTACTAGCGATCGATCTATCTAGCGATCTATCGATCTAGGAGGAGAGGATCAGCGAGCTAGCATCTATCGATCGATCTACTATCTAGCTATCGAGCATCTAGCGATCTATCTACTATCGAGCGAGCTATCTATCTACTATCTTCTATCTATCTATCTTCTATCTATCTATCTATCATCTATCTATCATCTACTATTCTACTATCTATCTATCTATCTATCTATCTATCTATCTATCTACTATCTATCTATATATTCTATCTATCTATCTATCTATCTATCTATCTATCTATCTATCTATCTATCTATCTGTCTGTCTGTCTGTCTGTCTGTCTGTCTGTCTGTCTGTCTGTCTGTCTGTCTGTCTGTCTGTCTGTCTGTCTGTCTGTCTGTCTGGTCTGTCTGTCTGTCTGTCTGTCTGTCGTCTGTCTGTCTGTCTGTCTGTCTGTCCTGTCTGTCTATCTATCTATCTATCTATCTATCTATCTATCTATCTATCTATCTATCTATCTATCTATCTAATCTATCTATCTATCGATCTATCTATCTATCTATCTATCTATCTATCTATCTATCTATCTATCTATCTATCTATCTATCTATCTATCTATCTATCTATCTATCATCTGGTCTATCTGTCTGTCTGTCTGTCTGTCTGTCTGTCTGTCTGCTGTCTGTCTGTCTGTCTGTCTGTCTGTCTGTCTGTCTGTCTGTCTGTCTGTCTGTCTGTTCATTCCATTCCATTCCATTCCATTCCATTCCATTCC
The DNA here is from genome assembly GCA_013436015.1 of Rhipicephalus annulatus. Lineage (NCBI taxonomy): Eukaryota > Metazoa > Arthropoda > Arachnida > Ixodida > Ixodidae > Rhipicephalus > Rhipicephalus annulatus. The sequence continues at coordinate 815,962 of WOVY01001264.1, read as the reverse complement.
ATTCTATACATCGGCTTACGCTTGGTTCTCTCGTGGTCACCCCCTTAAGTTGGCGTGAACCAAAATTGTCATGGGAGGGTAAGACGGTTTAACAAATATGATGCGCTAGTCAAGACATGAGTAGTGTCACAATACCACCGCGCAAGTCATCAAGCACTTCCCGCCAGGCAATGGCACATACTCACGGGCGGGCATATGCCACTGGTATGCGGGTATGTGTCACAGGCGATTGACAATTAGTATTTACCCAGGAACGACGAGAATGCGGGAGTTTTAACGCGCGAGCGTCAAGAAATACCCGACATCGGTAGCGTTGGCCCGTCTAGTGCAAAGAATAAATGTCAGTGCCAGCTTTGATCAAACCCAAGCATTCTGCGTGGTAATGAAGCATTTTACCACAGCTACGCCAGGTCTTGGGACTACTCTTCAAATAGACGCCAATGTTCGTGAAACGTCAATAGTGGTGGCCGTGCTGCCCACTAAATTTCATAAACATTACATAAGTACTCATTTGACGCAGCCGTCACGTCGGCTTAACGTCAATTGTGGTTAGTTGCCATGCGCTGAAATTGATTAATGTAGCAGTGTCCAGGGCCAGCATCCTCGCGAGCATCAGCACTTCATATCAGCTTCTGGTGTTGCTAATACGCATGGTCCAGTTCACATCGTCGCAAGTGCAAACAACTGGTTATTTAAACATCTGCAACTCTCCAACATTTGTCTTTGCGTGCAACATTTGTACTTATATCTACCACCATCTCATGACGTGTCGCTCAAAAAAACAATGCAAGACGGTCACCTTACCTCCGTGTGCTTCGCATAATGTCGATTCCCAGGTACGTGGGACCATACGAACGTTTGTTTCAAGTCTTTAATTCTAGGTTTAATAGTTATTTGATTTTTTAGTGCAGATTAGCGAACTTCATTTTCTCCTAGATGACCGCCTTGCCTATATTCACTGTGGTGTCGCTCTCGTTTTGTCGAATGCGTTTGAACGGGCATTTTTATTTAGTAAATATTGACGTTAGCCATTTCTTTGCTTTTGCTTGTTTATCCCTATTAATATCAAGTTGCAGGTTACCAATGGGAGTAGGAGGAAATCAGGGGAAGGATGGGCAGAGAGGTCAATCAGACACGTCCCCGATTTACTACCTTGCGAAGAAATGAGGTAGTTAAGGGATCAAAAGAAATAAAAGATACGTGAAGGTGAGAGAATATATATATATATACTAGCAAGATAGCACAATACGCAGCAAATATCGCGCTGCCTTGAGACGATTACTGGTTGTGGAGGCGCGAAGGAGATTCTAACTCTACGCCTTTTTTCACGAAAATGATACGTAGCCTTTAAAATTGTGAGCAATGCGAGATTACACATATGTGCCTTGCCAGCTCTTACGGCTGCATTTGCGGCTATACCCGACGCCTTACTGAAATCGCCGTGTCACGATAGTGGAAGTGTAATCGTTTCGCTACACGGTATGTTGACCGTATACATATATCGCAACTGTGTCACACGGGCACTTCTGAATGGCCATCAAGTCGATGATCATCCAAACGCTACAACTTTATATATTGGATGGAGTTGCCGCTCTGTTTCACGAAAGTTTTGAACAGCCATTACGTGGTTCAGGATGATTCAAGCGTTTGTAGCAAGATTTGAGGGCGTTGTGAATCTTTATTTTCCCAATCATGTCACCTAAAGTTAAATATTATAGATTGACTGAAACACTGAAAATATTTTTGCTGATGTTTAAATATTTCTATAACCTGTTTATTCATAGCTATTAATACACATTTAGCAAATTAGTTGTTCAGCAGTGAGGCTATAGTGAGCGATGCGCGACGTGATGACACGATCAAGACAAGCGAGTGGATGTTGTGGAGAGTATTAGCAGTTGTCACCTTTCAAGTACCAAAATACTCTATTAATTAATCCACAACACCCCCAATAGAGAAAGAAAGAAAGAGAATAAATTTAGATAAAGACAGGGAGGTTAACCATATACTGCTTTCAAAATATACTGGTTGTAATTTCTTATTTTTTCTAATGATGTGTACGAGCCGACTGTGACCGAGAGGGTACGTTGGTGCTCTTTCCGCTTCCGTCGCACAATGGCCATTAATCTTTTGGATAGAGTTGTGGGTTCTTCCGTTTACTCGACGGAATATTTCGACGGCCTACGAAACATCCTGTGTATCATCCCGCGCTTTACCATTCAGTTTGTGAACTGTCGGTTGGATAACCTTCCAAGCACCCGTATGACGCGGGTATCAATGAATTTCCCATACATTTCGCATAAAGAGACTGCATTCCTCGACATCCACCCTTTGACTACGAGGTACATCTATGTTGGCGATTTGAGTGCCGCTTTATTAATTTTTTTACCTGTTCTTCAGTTTGCTTGGGGTTATATTAACTTGAAGAACTATTTTTGTCGCTTCCGTACTCACGGTGTTGTGAGAACCTGTGCGACTTGTAGACAGAAAATGTCTTGTGAGTGATATTTGTTCTCTTCCAGTTTCATAGCTCTCTCTCTCTTTATATATATATATATATATATGATGCTATGATGAATGGGAGACGTGGCCTGGCTCATACGCCATGTTTATTCCTTTCTGACGTCTTCCTTCTCTGCTTCTACCAACCATCGCTTCATAGCTCACATGAATGCCCCTCCCCCCGAAAGATGGCACCGTTTATAACCTACAAAAAATTGAAGAAGCCAATAAACAGACAATGTCCAAATTCGCAGGTTCACGTCTCGACGGAGTTCCACAGTCTCTTTAAATCTTCAAGCCCGAGGGAGCAGTCCGGTGAACTCTATAACAACTCTGGTGGGCGAGGCTGACGGTTGCGTTCCGGACAGAGCGGGCTACACGTAGATACTGACAGTACTGCTAGAACTCTTGTTCGGGCTGACCAAGGTTGGAACGCCTTGTTGCATCGGCAGCTCGGATGTCGTCGGGGTTGTATTTTTCGCCGTGAATGGTGCAATCCTGATACTTCTTGCTTGCGTGCTTCTCGACAGACTGTGATGGAGTGCCTGAGTGCTTGCGGTTTGCAAGCAGTGCTTCCGCGTCTTTCTCGGCGCTTTCTGTCGTGTTGCAGTCGGCGGAATAGCAGGCGCTGGGAGCGTTTCTGGCGACTTTTCTTTGTCCGAAAGTGTCTGACGTCATGTTGGTTTGGAGATCCTATTTTTCGATGTTCTTCAACTGGTGAACGCGCTTCCACTGAATTTCGCGTTCGCCGATGCTCTCGTTGCAGTCTCTCTCGTTGTTTTTTGTGTATGTGAACTTCGTTTTGCTTGCTTTGCTGGTGCTGCTTAGGAGATGGCTGTAGTGGCGCCCCTTCTGGAATTGGGCATTAATTTCCTTCGAGATTTGATGCGTCCTGTACAGAGTTGATGCATGGTGGGCTGGTGTCTTGCTTATCGGGCATAGTTGGTAATGCGCCATCATTGCTAGCATGCTCTTCAGAGGCTTCGGTGACGGGGTTCATTAAGGGTGCTTCCGAAAGACAACTGTGTACGAGGTTTGATGTATCATGCACTTCTGAATTTGTTCGACTCATGAATTTGTGAGCTCTGCATATGGGCGCCACAGGTGACATGGCATTACTAGGTTTGAACTGCAGATTTTGGCAAGTCTGCGGTGCCGTAGAAATGACACGAAGCTCTTCAGGGGCTTCTTTTTCGCTGTTCGCTGCGAGTAGTTCTTGCGCCTGGTGGCGTGCGACGTTCCATTCGTCTGAGCCTTCTGTTTCGTTTGGACTCTCGAGAGTGTGTGCACCGGACGGTGATGCATGAAGCCGTACGGAAGAAGAATGGCTTGACAGGGTATTTTTCCGATGCGTCAACTCGTCTGTCGTGAACATGCTGTCTTTATGTAGCAAGCGGTGAGCGTCAGGAACGCTTGAAGAGCCGCATGATGGAAAACCGGGTGGTGGAAAACTGCGTGGTGGACCACGTATGCGAGGAGAAGAATTAAGAGCATCAGGTCGGTGAGCAACGCCTCGCGTCATATCCTGGAGCGAGGGCTTTCGAAATGCTGACTTTCGTGTAGAAGGGAGGCGCGCTTGATGGTTAGGTTTTTCCCAAAACACGCATGGTCTTCTGAAAGTAAACGCATGTGCCACTTCGTCTTGTGGCAGTTGTCGATTCGCGTTGGGCTTTCCAACGCTTGAGGACTGCTTAGGGAATTGACGATAGTGTGCGGTTTTCTCCAGATGGTCGGCAATAAGTAGGTCTTGTTCATAGTCGTTAAAACGAGTGAACATCTCTTCTTTGATCTTTTGCCATGACTCGTCATTTTCAAAGATTTGTGTGAGGTAAAACTTAAATGCCTCACCGGAGATGTAGTCAGTGAAGTTGATGATCATCCCCCGTTTCGACCAGGATGCAGCGGCGGCATGGACCTCGAATAGGTTGAACCAGTCCTGTACGGGTCCATCGTCCACTGATCCGGTGTACTTGGGGATGTCGAGGTTAGCCGATGGTTCTGTCATGGTGCTGGTCGTTGTCCTTCTAGACGATGATTCGGTAGTCAATGTATGGTCAGGATGTCTTGTGGAGAACTGCGTCGATGATGAGTGACTGATGAAGGGGCAGGCAGGTCTCCAACCTGTCGACTCGTGTGACGCTAGATGTGGGAGACGCGGCCTGGCTCATACGCCATGTTTATACCTTTCTGACTTCTTCCTTCTCTGCTTCTACCAACCATCGCTTCATACCTCTCTCTCTCTCTCTCTGTCTCTCTTACACACACACACACACACACACACACACACACACACACACACACACACACACACACACACACACACGCGCACACAACACACACACACACACACACACACACACAAATATATATATATGTATATATATATATATATATATATATATATATATATATATATATATATATATATATATATATATATATATACGTGTGTGTTTGGATGTGAAGAACTTCCTTAGTCTTTCATTTACTGGTCGAGATTTTGTAACTATCAGATGTCTAAAATTGCCCCGCCGCGGTGGTCTAGTAGCTAAGGTACTCTGCTGCTGACCCGCAGGTCGCGGGATCGAATCCCGGCTGTGGCGGCTGCATTTACGATGGAGGCGGAAATGTTGTAGGCCCGTGTGCTCAGATTTGGGTGCACTTTAAAGAACCCCAGGTGGTCAAAAATTCTGGAGCCGTCCACTACAGCGTCTCTCATAATCATGTGGTGGTTTGGGACGTTAAACCCCATAAATCAATCATAGAAGCGAGAGGGAAGTGTGTTGCGATCGGACGGAGGAGCCGGCAGCGAGCGTGCTGTGGTTGAGGGAGAGAGTGACGTCAGTGCACATTTGCGAGGGAACCGTGCGACGGGAGTGCGACGTCAACGCGCAGCTGCGGCGTGACCTACTTGTCACCGCTCATACACCTGCGGCGAGGGGACGCGTTGCGGTGCGTTTGCACGGAGGTACGTACGTATGGCGTGACACACGTGAGTCAAGGAGCTGCTTCGCATCTAATAAAATTTGTCTGATGCTTTCTAGAACTTGTCATAGAAATAAATAGTGATTTATTCTGAACAACGCTTGCCGCGAAGATGCGCATTTGAAATATCACCTGTGGTAACAATTAGACAAGTAAACGTTAGATTTCATGCTAGTAGCTTTTTTACGACACTTGACATCATTATGCGACGTGCTATAACCATTTTAGTATATGTAAATGTTGGATGCTGCGAATAACTTCCCTGTTTTTTCCACTCTCGCACAGAAAAGTGAAACTAAAGTATCGAAGAGCGCGCCAACCAGACCCCTTAGCATACACTCATGAATGATGGGTTATTTACGCTTTGCCATGGCGGGAGTGTGCAGCGAGCGTGGTGGACGCTCATTTTATGTTTGGAATGCATGGTGAGGCACAAGCAGTCTTGTAACTCACGGGCATTGCGCCCATAGAGACATAAATTCTGTTGTTACCACAGGGAATGAGGATCCTGTAATATATACTGTTGGTTTCGTCAATTGATGGATGAGGGTAGTAAGGGACTGTGGCTTAAAGAAAGAGCGAACTTGAGCAAGCGTGCTGTTGCATGGAATTGCTATAAAACAATAAAAAATGCATCTCAGAAGAGGAACATATAGGCTAACAATGTCAATTTTATGGCATTGAACTCGAGGGAAAGAATGACACGAACATACACCTACCTTCTTAGTTCGCAGATGGTTGAGCCCGTTTTTATAACATTGTAATAACGTCTTGAAACGACAATTCAGTATTATCATTAAAAATGTGCTAATAAGCTAATACCTGTAGAGTTGAGTAAACCTTTCGCAATTCAGAAATTTTTCGGCGTGATCAGCGGCATAAACCTCGTATATATGGGGCAGCTCATCTTGTTCTTGTTGAAAGTTGAGGAAGAGGATTGTTTGTTATTTTGAACTCTCCTTTCTCGCCCGAAAGTCAGCCTCGCTAACCTACGAAAAATGAAAAAAAAACAAATACGAACAAATTGACGAATATTTATCTGTTTCCGACAGGCGCGCATATTTACGTCATTTTGTACCTACGTACGTCGAACCACCGGACGGAAGCGAAGCCGGTACGGGAACATATTTTGGTGCAATCATGAATTATGTAGCTTAGCGTAACCCTATAGTGTGTCATCGGAGGAAGACCGATGGCCACGTGGAGTGGTGGACGCGGTCGATTCTACTTCGCTCAGTGATCAATCTTCATGATTCCTCACTACCATTAAGGCAGGAGCGTCCCGTGCCTTTACCTTGCTCGGCAGTGTATTGACCATTGACTTCGACTAAACGCTGCTACGCAACTCGCCACTTCCCGTACCGGTCTATAGGTCGTCAGCCTCGAGTTATCGAATGAGTCGAGCATGGTTTTCTTTATTTCTTTTATAGATAAATAAAATAAAAATAGTGGAAAACGACGTAGGCGTGTTCACTTCTTTGCACTAGTCATGGATGGTTCTGTGCCAGAGGAATGGCGATAAGCATTCGGCGCTTTCGACGAGGTGCGATACCACATTTTCATGAACGCCCTCCTCGCTCTCTACCAATTCATTTTCACGCATTCATGGACGGCCCCTGTTTGCGATGGTTAGGCGAGCAATAGAGGCATCGCCGTTCGGGTAATTGAATGAATTCATTTTTTATCTGAAAGGTAGCGCACGTTACGAATTGAAAAGTCTCCAATTGTTTAAATTACTTTTTCTTCAGTTTAGCTCTTTTTTTTTCTTACAAAATTATCTCCGATCTACCAGTGTTATTAGCAGGGAGAATATAGGTTAAAAAAACAACCGATAACAAACCTGCGTTGTTGAGTAGGCCCCAATGGATCAAATTCATTGAATGTCTGACAAGCTAAGGTCCCCTACCATACGATACTTGCGTTCGTAATGTAGACGCGTGTTGAACAATTTCTCATGATTTGAAAAATAACAGAAAGATAAAGACGTACAGTGGAATGAAAGGGGTTGTTGGATTACACGAACGCCACAGTTCGACTATAGCTATATCTCAACTTTATGAAAAGCAACACAGCTTCAGAGAGATCCAATAGCAGAGATGGCATGCGGACGCTATACTTATGGTAAATACGTGAAGAGGGTTCATCTTTTTCTGTCACACATTTCCCACCGTGAAATTAGCACAAGACGCATGTGAGTTTCAGTTCGTCCTGACAGCATCACTCTCCACTGCTCAGCGCGAGCGTAAATTGAAAGCTTAAGCGCGCGCATAGCACGCTTTATCACACTGCTGTATGCATAAGAAAAGCGCTACTAATTGGAATCACTTTGCCACACAGACTATGCGTATAAACACCTTGGGCACGTACGTTTGATTTTATTTACGCTGCAGCATTCTCCTCACAAGTCCCCTACGCTAATGCCCTGAGAATTGTCCTCTTAAAACGAATAAGCGTTTGGACAATGTAGGTGTCATGTGCCCGACGAAAACAAACGGCATAGAACGCCGTAAGCGCATAATACACAGAGATCTCTCCAGCTCACATGGCTGCACGTCGGTCAGCAAGAAGAGACAGATGCACGACGCTACAACAAACACCACAAAGAAGTGTGCTGCAATTCTGGAGACAAGGTTCAAGTGTGGAGAACCCTGCACCAGCGTGCCCAGTGTGGAAAAATATCAAGCCAGTATTCTGGTTCACGTAAAACGCTATGTACGCCCTTCCGTGACATAAACAACGAAATGATTTTGGACACTCCATCGCAAACATACAAAAAAAACAATCACCCTCTAACATAGCCTATACTGCGCACATGAAAACTTACATCGAGCACTGGTCAGTTGTTTTTATCATTAGCGTAAAATTTATTTGCGTAAAATCTCATTTGTGTTAGTTTCCTCGTTCGTTTAAGGACTGTGCCCGCACAGCCTTTCACTCAATCTGTCAGTAGAAAGAAAAATGAGAAAGAAAGCAGAGAGGTTAACGTGAAAGGCTACCCTATACAAGGGGATTAGAAAAGTTGAATAGAAAAATGAGACAGAGAGGAAGAGAAGGGAGAGAGAGAGACTGCAGCGTGCGGAACTGCACCGCAAGGCAGAGGCTCGTCACACAAGCTCACTGTCTTCAAACATTTCGCTTTATGCGCCGTCGTGATTGTATACTCTGCTCCTCTGCCGTTTCGCATTTCTTTTCGAGTCGTCATGGCATGTTTAGTATAAAAAGCCACTAGAGTCATTCATGGTAACACCAAAAACCAGTATAGCATTGCCACCAAGGTTACATCGTGATGAAACCACCACACCAAGCTGTTTGTTTCCTTCCATCGCTCCCGTACGTTGTTTATTTAAGTTCACGCTAAAAAACCCCAGGGCAAAACTTGCGGAGCTGTCTACGCGACATCTCGTATAACTATACTGTGGTTTTGGGACGTAATATCTTAACAATAATATATATACCTATTTAGGGGCATGCTGGGAATGAAAAAAAGCGCGCAAAGACATAGGCATGCGAAAAAAAGAAAATAAGTGCACATGCTTATGTGCATAGTTCCGAAAATAGCATTTGGCAAGAACATGTTCTGTGTGCTCTATGACTGATAAATGTCACCTGTACCTCTCGAAATCGCTAATAATATACGCGTGTATAAGTGTAGTCGGTGTTTGAGCACGGCGTACCTAAGTCATGGTTTTCGATGGCTACGCTGAGAGCGCTGCATTCTGAAGAACGAACTAAATCTCAAAAAATCGGACGTGATTGAGTGCAAAAAGCCGACTAACGATGCTAGAACTTGACGTCTGAAATCAGCGCTTTCTCATTATGAATGCGCAGATGCATAATTAACTCCGCTATAACCATAAATTGTTTAACGAGTGGTGGTTATCTCATATAGGATAAATATTCAGTGACCGACGAGAGAATACAACATATGGTTTTGGTAGGTGCGCTGCGAAATATAGCTTTTATTATGAAGTTTTTATCGGTTATTTGGAAGGTCAGCATTTAGTTGATGTTATATCACTCTGATACATAACGCGAGTGCAACTTTGTTCTCAAGTAATCAAATAACATTTGATGATTAGCGTAAGACTATGTGAGAAACAAAAAAATAAAAAAGTGAGCAACATGGTTGCTTTAGCGTACTCAAGTATACTGATATTTAGGACTTTCACTCCAATTTATAAATAAAAATACGCAAAATGGGTATTATTTCACTTCATCATTCCATTGCAACAAAAAAAAACCTCACCTCCATTATCTCCTTCGATGCATATCCGCGTCTTGAGAAAGAGAGGTTGTCACTTGGAAATTTAATCAAGAAAAACTCCAGTGGTTCATTGCATTAAATGCTCAGGCGTGAAAGCTTGAACAAACTAAATATGGCTTCGTAAAGGGCCCTGTTGTTCACCTATGCTTTTTCACGTATTTCTGCAAACAAAATCTTCTTACGTGCTCTTGGGGCAGTTGCTGTCTTGTTCCTGTTCGCATGTCGTATATGTCAAAAACATCTCGATTGTTTATCTTTATTTAGAGAAGCATGCTCATTTACTTATGATATTCCTGTTTTTTGTGTTGTAACATAAGCGCCATGATGACGTTTACCAACTTGTCATATATATTGTGTGCTGCACAAAGGTATCTGGGCAGTGTGAAGACAGGAATGTTTTTTACCATGTTCGTGATTATGTTATCGAAGAAGGGCCAGACGGTTAGAAAAAAAGAATAGAGAGAACAAGTAATGCGTGGGCACTATTGTTCTAGCGTCAATCACGCGCTAAAAGTAGTTCTTGCCAGAACTGTGTAATAAAGGAAGAAAAATCAGAGACTATGGAACACACACGCACGCAAAAAAGGCAAAAAAGGTTACTGTGAACTCTTTTGAGAGAGCCCACATCGTACTGGTGTTAAAGTGAACAAAATGCGGAAATTAAAAGATGGAATAAGAGCTATGTGTTTGGCTCCATTAACAGCTGCGAGTGAAAGAGATGGATGGGTAATGTTGTTTTCATAAGCACCTGAAGATGTCTTTTGTTTACTACAAACTGCAGTTATGCCTATATTCATGATCGCTAGGAAACATGTATATTGTGAACGTGTTCATTCACCGAACGAACGTACATGTTCACAATAAGCATAGTTCTTAACGGTCAGCATTTGCGTCCCTATTCGGGTGATTTCGTAACTTTCGGTGTCCGATTTTCTAGGATCCTTTCGTTTTGTGATTATACTGCTACACGCTTCGGTTGACAGAGCTTGAGATAAGTTTTATTCAATACTGGCATCGCCTTCGAATTAAATATTTAGTTTTTCTCTTTGGGCAACATACTTTGGTATAAATTATGTCCGCTCCGGCACTATCATTAATCGATTGCGAAAACCACGTTTTCTCTAAATTTGCCAAGCTGGAAAAAGAATCGCACGCAGAAATAAAACTCCTGTGAATTTGTCATATTCACCGGTGTTTTGGAAGGTCAGCTACATAGCTAAAAATAAATAACCTGACCGATATTCCACTGCTTGCTCTTCCAAGGTACGATTTAAGCGGTAGTTCTCGCCGCTCACATCGCGACACGCAACAGCAATTTACTTGTGTTCGATAAGTGCGCTCCTCCGCATTAAGATTGTTTAGACAGCAGAGCACGCTTTACAGGCAAACTTTTTTTATGTGTGTGTGTGTGTGTGTGTGTGCGTGTGTGCATGTGTGTGCGTGTGTGTGCATGTGTGTGCGTGTGTGTGCGTGTGTGTGTGTGTGTGCGTGTGTGTGTGTGAAAGCGAGAGAAAAGCTGAGGTAAGTGGGAGGGCTTATGAATATTTATGAATGGTTACGAAGAGCTAAAACCATGATTGCTTTTGGAAATCACTTTGCTTGCAGCACGCGTTGGCAACTAATCATTTACTAGCAAGTACGCTAGTAGGCGCTGCGATGTACACCAGATACTAGGGAATGTACAGGCTCCCTAAAACCATGCTGACAGCGCCTTCTCCCACCTTCAACCTTGACTTTAATATCCAAAATTCTTATGGTGATGCGGGCATTTGTCTTGCATTCTGACTGAAGAAGACAGTCCTATCTCTGTCTAAGCACCATAACAGAAGCCATACTGCAGAAGTCAAACCACTTAACTCTCACATACCTGTCACACATGATGATTAAGTAAATGTGGAAATGTCTTGCTGAATGTATGAATAATTTATTAAACAATCTTCACGTTCTGTCATCCCGAAACACTACCGAACGCAGTTTTTTTATTGTAAATTCAGCAAAAATGAATGGTATTTTACAAAAAAAAACAGGCTCAGCAATGCACTTGATGACTTGGTAGCGTGGCAGAAAAGATAGCAGAATCAGAGATAAGAATTGTCTGTAAGCATTTTAAATATGAGAACAAAAAAAATGGCTTTAATCTTTGCAAGTTGCCACCGTATAATGAACTAAAATCTCGCAAAAACAAAAAACAACCAGCTATGCTCACTCATAAGGCGAATACATTGTCAAATTGATTTTGCACATGTTAAACATCTAAGCACACAAAACATGGGAAATGTTGCGTACTTGTGCTCACTTTCTAGTTAGAATACTGCATAATCCAGACGATGATAGCTCATTTAGGATCACCTGAGCTTCTTCAAAGTTTGATGCTTGTTTTTTACGTAAATAATAATACAATATTAGTTGTGAAGAAGCACACTGCGACATTCCCTTATGACATGAGTTATCTGTAGATTTTCAGTCAGTAAAAGACGCATGCACTAAATACCACTGAGGGACTGAAATTCATATAATAAATGTAGGCGAAGGAATTTGAAGTGGTAATTAGTGATTAAGATGAATAAATTCTGGATTAAACAGAAACAAAGAGAAATTTCAGGGTAATCACACGTGAATGAAAATAGTGACGATGTGCAAGAGAATCAAGTGTGAATGAACACCTGGGTGACCTACTTATGACTTGTGGAACAAGTCGCAATAACCAGGTCACCGAAAGAAAATAAGTAACACAAAATAATAACGGAATCGACGGAGAATGTCAAAGAGGTTTATTGAGCGTCTCGTGAGAGCATAAACGTTTGCGTGTTTGCCTTGAAGAGGTTGCAACATTTTTTAAGGGCTATCATACGAAGGCTGTCGGCAGTTGTTTAAAACTCATCTGCTTAATATGTCGTTCCGCGCTCGCACTAAGAAGTAAGAGCATCTTTTTATGAAGTGAGGGTTCCGACTATTTGCAGTGGTGTTTTTAAGCATCCATTTTTAGGAATGCACTTGAGCTGTATAAGAAATTCACCCACTGGGCCATTGTGTTCTGTCTAGAATGCTATATGTTAAATAGTCTCATATGGCGAATAATGGGCAATGTATTTCACATCATGTCTCGACGGCAGCGGAAGGACGAATTTTAAGCCTCATGTCAGCGTTATGGTGCCCATTGTGCCCAGACAAGACAAAAGAGGTGAGGGTAAATTGCGGGAGCATCGCCATTCATTGCTGCTACGGCACAGACTCCAATGCCACCGCACGCTTGTGCTTAACACCTGTCTAATGTTCCATGGCAATAGCCTGTGACAGCATTCGAAGAATAAAGCATGCGAGCAAGAACGGCGGTTGCTTGTAGGCATGACGTCTGACACCATGCGAATATTTACTTCTTTTCTTCTTCGTTTTGGCACGGTTAAGCCTCTCCATCGTGGCTGTTGCCTCACATTACCTCGTGCTTTGGAGGTTCTTCTGGATTACATCTGCTCGGCGGTCACGGTTTATTTTGCCTTTCCCGGCTGTTCAATCTACGTGTCCTTGCGCTGGGAAATCTTCGTAGCGCCCACACAAACGTTGGCGCACGAACTCTGTCGCAATGTGCAAGCCGCTTGACCAGGCGCACGCAAGGTTTACGTAAGCGAGTCACTTCGCAGTGGTCCGGTCTTTCGCCTGTGGGGCACTGTACTATACGTTTGGTGTTTTTTACGTGCAGCTGGTTCTCACAATTTATTTATTTCTTTCGTTTATTTACGCAGGGTTTCCTGAGAATATACAAGCAATTCTTTCCCCGAGGAGACCCTTCCAAGTTCGCATCACTCGTGTTCAGGGTATTTGACGAAAACAAGGTAAACGCATCGAGTGTCTTTTACTCCCAATACATGTACTTTACAACCTCTAAGCATCTTTTGCTTGTATTTTTTGTATTTTTGAAATTGAGATTAAATATTTATGCTTGCGGAACTGTGAAGTAGTATGTGCGTTGAAACACCTACTTGAGACATTATCATTTTTAGTTGAAAGCTAAGTTTTCCTATTTAATTCTGCTTAGTTATTGTACGGACAAGAAAATAAGACTAGTTGTAACCTTTTCTAGCAAGTCCAGCTGAGGTCGCTTAGCGGCTGTAAGGTGTTTCCCTGGTGAGCTCCTGAATGCGAGTCAGACTGTTGTCCATGGCTGCCCTTTTTGATGTGGGTGAAACGCAATAAAATTCTTATTTATTTTGATTCAGGTTCACGTTAAAGAACTCCAAGTGTCCAAAACTATTGCGGAGTACACCACTGCATCGTGTTTCGTAATTAAGTCAGAAATACGACACGTAAAACATGATGGTTAAATTTTTTATAACAAATAAATGAGTTCAACTATATAGGCTTACTTACAACAACCTTCAGAGGGCTGCTTTATCTGTTATTGTACTTAAACAATTTAATTCTTTGCTTTTTATTACTGTTGTGGTTCTGCTGCTCAACTTCATGTTGTAACTACTGAGGGAAGTCGTGGTGGCTGCATTCCACTTGGGGCTTGTTGCACCAATTTTTTCAGAACTTTGACTTGGATGCTGGTTAAAGAATCCAACTTTCACAATAAAATGTGGAGTTCCTTCCTTGTAAACTTTGCGATTTTTCAACGTAGAGGATTGCAACGAGCGTGTTTCCTTTTCTGCCTTACGTGTAATATTTGAAAGCATGTGACATTCGCGTTATGACATTCCCGCCACGTGCTGCCACTTTTTTATAGATGTCGGGACATTCTCGCTTACCATTTTGTCGGTTATATTGCTTAAAAACATTGCGTCGCTTTTCTCGTTAACGATTCATAGTTGCGTCTCTTACAAACACAGTCCTAATGTGTTAAAACTGCACATCAATCATTTTATTAGTATTATGACTGGGATGAGGTATCAATCGAGACTACGTAATGTGACGGGAAATCGGGTTTCCGAAGACAAAGTTGATTTTGATCTACGCGTTAAAGTCGACATTACGGCCACGTGACCTGAACACGTTGAAAATGAAAGTGAGTGATTTACTGAGGCGAAAACACTTCAGAACAGAATACATAATTTACTGCCATATGTATGATGAATAAGGTGAACATGGTGATATATCACTTTGTTGAATATAGCGAATTGGGTACCAAATTTACGAGCCTACTGAATCATAATGGTATTTCGTCACTAACCGGTTACCTTCACTGACATTCAATTATTCATCGAAATAGGCTGTACACCATCCCACTAATTACTTTTATACTTACGAACAAGATACATTAGATGTTTAGGAGTACTATTCTTCGGGCACGTTGGTTGTTCAAGTAAAAAAATTTACAGTGCAGAAAGGACGCTTACAAAACTTAACACATGACAAATAAAGCGCTGACGACAGAAATTTACTGAAGGAAACGACAAACTTTAAATCTGACCTGACAAAAAAATAACCACATAGCATTGAATGTCTACCTAATTTGTGACTGTAATGCACAAGAAAAGAACGCAAGTCCTTTTTTTTTTGGTCAAAGGAAAAGATGCCACACTTACAGTTACGTTTTCTGAGAGCGGCTTCGACCCACCACTCAGCACTGGTAAAGAAGAGACTGGCATTCAGGAATGTCGCACGGGCTGCGATGAAAGACTAAGTGGTCATTGTTCGTTTAGCGAACGTTATTGTTAAGTTCGCCAAGCCACTCACTTTATCTACCGGCTTGCCCGACATAGCGGTCTAAGCGCGTAAGGGGAAACTCATACAACACACGTTCCGTACATGTCATCCAACACGTGCAGTACTTAAGTGGTGCCCTTGAGGGACATGATCCTGAAGGCTAGCCAAGACGGCTCCTGAAAGGTGCAGAAGGCCACGCGCACGTCGACGCATTCCGTAACTATTTTGAGGCCATGAGACACGCCGTGAGTGTACGGTAGAATGACTCAACAGTGAACCTATAAATGCGATGCGTCTTAGAGTCGAGCTCAACTCGGTGTGTGGCGTGACCGCCTTTACTGCACATGAGCGTTTCCTCTCTACCGTCCTACTCCCCCTCCTCTCGTCTCAAAGTGGTGGTGGTAGTGGTTAGAAGATGAGAAAAGGCACCTGATTTCTGCGACCCGGTCAGGAGCACGGCGCAGTGCCTGATCTCACAGTGCTGAGGTAGACAGCGTCTGCTAGTCTACGCTCGCTCCCCCTCTCTGTCTCCTTTACGCATCTCTCCCCGCGGCGTCTACAATTCCATCGCGCATGCGTGTCCTCTCTCCTTCTCTCTCCTTCTCTCGCTTTGCAACGCCGACTGCTCGTCTACGCTCGCTTTTCGCGGCGCCTGCACCACATTGCGCACGCACACCTCACCCCCAACCTCTCCCAAGCTCTCCCCTCTCCACCTCGCAACGCAGGCGTAACGCAGTGAGTCAGCGCGGCGCTGACTCGCTGTACTTAGTGTGAGTGTTATTCTCACACAGTCGTCTTTCTATTTTTTTTTCTAAGCGAACGTGCACATCGACCTTTCCAGTCAGATCAGTAGTAGTGTGCAGTGTAGAACACTACCATGCGGTAACATGTGTGGGGAGATCTGGCGACGCTGCCCTTCATAATTTTGAAGAAGTGAGGATGGTTTTTTTTTTGTGGTGACCATGTGATGAAGACCGCCAACACAATCTTTGCTTCAGAAAACCGCCGTGGTCATCTTAGCGTGCTGGGGTGCATATCGCCAAGAACGAAATTCACTCATCAATGCTTAAGTAACAGGGCGAGGCTTCTTGTGAAAACTTGATACTTTAGCTTATAAAGGGATGCAAATTACGCTTGACATTGACTTAAAGAAAATGTATTCGAACACAATTTGCCTTTTTGTTGTTGCAAAAATGTTAAATGAACTTCGTGACATTTATGTTAAGATTATGTGACTCTCCCACATGTGACTACGACCGAAAGTTCCCCTATTGTGCTCTTTGGGACACGGAAACACGCTTCGACCGGGAGGCATGTGGGCGTGGTGCCTGCAGTGGCGTCACGCAGTGCGCAGACAGAAAGACGTGTATTACAACGCAGGCACGTTTTGTGAATACGAGCGCCGTTACATTCAGCCCCGCTATGTATAGTCAATGCGCTATTGCCATTTCGTTTCGATTGCTGTGAAATAGAACAAAGAAAAGTCAGGCTAGGTTTTTTTCTCGCTCGTTGAGGAAGAATATCGCAGCTATAAGAAATAAAAAAAGTAAAAAAAGTGTGTGATTGAAATTTCTTCGTGTGGGGATTGCCACCGTCATCTAACTTCATCGCTCAAGTCCTAATTCGATAGCTGCACTGCAGACGTGCTCAGCTTACTTGCCGAAAACGCTGCTCGAGTGCTGTCACGCTGCCATCTACATACAAGACTGCCCTGCTATTGTCTGCGTGCCCTGATATTCGAAAGCTTCTGACAGCGAGGTACAAGTTGAGAAATTTCGTACCTTGTGTGCGTGCTGCCGGAACTGAATAGCGTGAAATATTTTATGTGCTTTTCTTTTTTTTCTCCTTCGTATCCCAAGTTTAATATTGTTTTTGTTTTCGATCTCCAACAATTGTCAGCTGAAGTTTTTTTTTCCTTTCCAGGACGGTTCCATAGAGTTTGAAGAGTTCATCCGAGCGTTGTCCGTAACGTCAAGAGGAAACGTCGAAGAAAAATTATTATGTAAGAAGTGAACTCCTCCCTCCTGTTTTTAATTTATTCTGCAAGTGCTTACTCATTGTTCAAACCTGCACTCTAGCGCTGTCACGTGAACAAACCATATGGGGCTTGCGAGTAAGTGCAATATAGTCTAAATAGATGGCGTAGATATTTCTACACCTACGTCATTTTATTCCGTATTGCTTTCAGGCCGAATGTGTAAATGAGCGAAATATTGAACATGCTTGATATTTGGCCTGTAAGAAAACATAGTTACTTTTTTGTATACAAGCTTTCCATTGTTATTCTCTGCATGTTTAGAAGAAGTGTTTAAACGACTTGATTAGGATGCAGGATGGAAGCAGGAGGAGAATTAAGTCAGCATACCCTAACAGTTTGCGGTTCCAAGCCGACATCGTACTCTTCAGCTATGACGGCGCCACATCGCAAGAAAAAAAAAGAAAAAAAGTATTGATGATCTAAATTGAGAAATCACGAAAGAAGGACTGAAGATGAGTATGCAGAAAAAAAATATAATGTAAGGAGGTCCGGCGAGAGTGTGAATTCATGATAGACAATCGACCCATAGAATTAGAAGATTATACGTATCTGTAAGTTATATACCAACATGTGAGCTTACTCTTGTGAAGGAAATCTTCCGAAGACTAAAAATCGGCTGACTCGCATACAGTAGACATTCTCAACTAAATATCAGAAACTTACCACTGCCTCTAACGCGAATAGTGTGCATTATATTTTGTCATTTTAACTTAAGAGGCAAAACACCTAAAAAAAATGTCCGCGTATCCCCAAGCGTTGGTGCAGAGGACGTCAAAAGACAATAGTCATCTGTCTAGACGCGCTGCGTGAAATAGTGCGCCTTCTGGCAGTAATGTGAAAAAACGAATGTTTTTAGAACGCAGAGTTACTATTAGGTGACAGCATTGGGTCGTTTTAGTTAAAGCCCGTGAAATTTCAGCGAAGCGTAGGAAACACCCACTTTTTCGTTAGTTGCGTCGCATTGTGAGCGCAGCTTAATAAACACTTCAGTCTTTAGAATTATGAATCTACTCATTTTCTAAATAAAAAGACACACTAGCTAGCACTTATGTATTGATGTTGCACCTCAAATTTGCGTAATATTTGCTTCTTGATTCACAATGTTCACAAGTATGTACGCAGCCACAAGATCAAGAAGAGTGCGCTTTGAGCTCGGGCTTAAACTCTCGCTGGGTGGCTGAATCGTTGGAGAAACACCTACAGACTGGCCAAAATGTTCGCTTTCAACTATCTCAAGGAAGACAATAGTCTTTTAAAAAATAACTTGTAAGTAAAGGATTCCGCAGCAGTTCATGAAACAAACGATTCAAGCGATTCTCTGAGAGAGAGCTATGCACTGGACGCATTGCTCTCTCTCAGTGTTACGCTCTTTGGGTAACTGCTACAAGCACACTGCTGGGGATCCACTATGCCATAAATGATCATACTTTTTGTGTAGTAAGCCAGCATTCACTATGCTACCTATACTCATTCTTTGGAGAAGCGTGGTAACCGCTACACAGTTGTGAGAAATTTTGTGCAATTTTTTATGCAGTGCCTGACGACGATGAAGAATTATGCCTGAAGTGGGTATGCGCCACAGTTAATAGGAGATCAAGAACAGGTTCTCGAATAGGTTGGAGCATCGGACGACCAACTAGTTAGGCAATTTGCATTTTGCGAGGCCTGGCTGTTCTTTTCATGTTCTAAAACGCTTTATTGCCCATATTAACGCTGTTCGTTTCCCGACATCAAGCCTGTCTAAAGACGCCACGCGTGACCCATGTTCTGATCTCATGACAGCTTTCGCTGTAAAACAAATAAGGGTAGCCGGTATCCAAAGAGGTATTCAAAATAAATAGATGTACCAGGGTGGGCCACGTCTTCCGATAGTCAGAGGGTTGAAGGGATGCAAAAGATTGCAAGCTTGTCGAGGATGTCAAAAGCTTTGGTAGAGCAACAAAATTAAAAAAATTGTAGGTGTCACATGGAATCAGCTGGTTCAAATAAGATAGTGTTGGGTACAATTGGAAAGGGCCTACGTCATGTGGTTCATGTAGTGGCATAACATGTGCTGGCTAAGATAATGAATATCGTGTCTAAAAAGTGATTCAAAGAATGCCCTTTGACAAGTTTAATGATGCTCGCTTCGACGAGCCCGTTTGCCCAGATTTATCCAAGATTGACAGAAGACAGCTTCCATTTTTCGAAATGAACTAAATGTCCTACTTAAATTAAATTGCAGCTGCATATTGCTAGTGCTGTCAGTTCTGTACAGGGCGTGGCATATTTTACACCAAAACAAAAAAATGTACCCAATGAACGCTTTTAATTGCGATGAAACGACGCATTTGTCAATGAGATAGTAATGAAGTGTGCCGCACGGAACTTCTGAATAGTGTGCTAGTGAGTACTTATCTGTATACTATATGTTCGCTTTTTACGACGGCAAGAAAATGTGTAATAGATAAGTAGTGTCGCTTCGTTCTCTCCTTGGATGCATTTTCAGAGATTTTCCTGCTGAAACTGTGGCCTCGCTGAAGTATTAGTTCCTTCCTGTCTCCAGGTCTTAACACATTGTTCATATAGAAGCAAAAAAAATAAAGTGTAGGTAATGCCCAAGGGTCATTTCCCAGTGAAGCACAAATGAAAAATGACCTTTGGTTTTCTACTAATGTGTTTATAATAGCGGCGTGTGGTTTTTAAATAATAGTAAGATACGCAAACACGAGGGTTGTCTGAAACTGTTTTTATTATTATTACTAATAGTATTAAATTACATTTTTAGCACTAGTGGTTCTATATTGTGCTATTTTGGATTGCATTATGTTCCATCCGTTTTATTATTTGCTCCGAAGGTCTTTCATCAAGTGTCTCAGTGACCAAGTAACTTTCTCTAAAACATTGTGTCAGTTGAGATAACAGAATCGTAGCTATTCACTGCTGTTTATTCCCTACAATAATTTTTTACCGTAATGATGATTGAGTAGGGCACACTCCAGATCTAAAATGCTTAAAATAATAAAATTAACATGAGGTATTACATTCGCCTTATGCAGCATGTTTTCTGTTTTAAAGCGAAAGCTGTTGTGAGATCACAGCTAGGGTTCTGTCCGCTGTTGCAGTGTCCCGCCGCCCTGGGTGTCCTAACCATCTTAAGATGCAAAGTAAGAAAAAAACAAATAAATTGAAACACTAAGGACACACCAGGATTTGAATTCAGGTCCCCTGCGTGCCATCCGAGTAGTCTAAACCACAGAGCCAAGCCGGTGCTTGAACCTCCGTTGCAAACTGGCCTTAGGCAGGTTTGATGATGGCAAAAAAATGACGTTAATATAAGTGATAAAGCGTTTTAGAACAGCGAAGAAACAACCAGGCTTCACACAGTACAAATTGCTTAACGAGTGGGCCATTGAATGCTCCACCACATTACAAAAGCTTCAGGCCTAACTCAGTATCGTCCTCAGCCAGGACATCAAAAAATTGGGCACAATTTCTTCCAAATATGTAGCGGGTACCACGTTTTTGCGAAGTATGATGACGGGTGGCATAGATCGTCCATCGTGGGTATGTGCCATATTTTACATGATTCAAATCAAATTAAATCAAATCAATGCATCCGTAGTACACGAAATTATGATTAATGGTGTATACTCTGTAAGTGTGTTTGTAGCAGTTACCCAAAGTGTGTTTGAAAAAGGCTCTGAAAAGCCGCTCTTCAAGCTTTCGCCGTGACTGTGCTGCGCCTTCCGCGCAGGCCTGGTGGTTTTTTTGGAAAACGCAGTATACTCGGCTGTGCCGCTTCAATCGTCAACGAACCATTCCCTTCATTATAAGAGTAGAAGCGAGTGTGTTAACACGACTTGTATTTTCTTATCGTTATACGTGACTTCTTACGTGTCCGAAATGCAAAACGCAATACATTTTCTGCATAGATCAATTCAATGATCACACAATGCACTCACGCGTCTTGCCTAAGCTGCACTGTTTTGCTATACAGCTTAAACTCGTATGTGCAGTAAAACTTGACAGCAGCTTCTTCGGCTGAGAACTTACGCCGTTTTTACCAGGCATATTTTTTTTATTGCGATAGCAATTGTAGGTGCACTCAAAGTGAAAATGTGCATTCATCATTGTGGTAATGTTCTGCACAAAACTTACTGCGTAGGTATGTATAGTTTCGCGCACCACACACGGTACACTCTGCGTTCAAACGAAATCGTGATGAACCGTTTTCGCGCGCCGAGCAGCGATGGAATTAAGGGAAGTGCGCCGCTATGGCGGAAAGGAGTAGTTTAGGCGCGGGGTAGGGACCGTTGCGGTGGTCAAGTGGTAGAGCATCCACCTACAATTGTATGAAGTTTTATTCCAAGCGCCACCGGGCACGTGCCAGCTGTTCCAGTAGAGAGGAAGGTACACCTGTTTGGTGTTCGGTTGAAGTGTGGGGGATACTACAGAGCGTTGGCTCTCTATTATCTTTCACAACCCTCACCCCACGACGTGCTCTCTTGGGGTCTGCAGAAGTGTAAGTGGTTTTAAGAGAGGAACGTGTTTACTTTTTCAACCTTTAAGCTCATTTCCTAACCTCAAACCACTATCTAGCGAAAGGGGAGGCAAGCAAGCGTGCCTGCTAGAAGGGAGGAAGGTGAAGCGTGCGTCTGCTCCTAAAGTCAGCCCGTAAGGTAGCGGCGGTGCCACTTCTTTGTGCTGCGGCATTAATAAAGTAGGGCTCACGGCCTATGTCGCAAGTAAATAAGCGATGGTTCTAAAGGCTCAATACCCAGCCGATAGGACTTGTCATTTCGTGAGCTGTGTATCTGGGTGTCTAACGTTGCAGCTCGGTTATTCCTTACTATCTAGAGGCATTTGTTCTCTTCTGTGTGCACTGTTGATGACGCCACAGCTGTAAAAGCCAGTGTTTGTGGTTATCGAGTGAAGGGCGTTCGGGTGTGTCTGTGCGCATGACACAATGATGGTTACGTTAATAGGGAACGAATGTGTCTGGTCCGGCGGAACGCGACAGGGCCAAACATTTTGGAACGAGTGTTTCGCCTAATAAATCAGCGAAATTTACTTTCTGTAACTGCCTAATGAATTACAATCGCAAGAAGGGCTTCGCCTTTCCATTAAAAGTGTGCCAAAATTTTTTTATCACTTATTCATCCTAAATTTCGCAAGTGCAGTATAAAACAAGTTTGATGCGTTCTACATGTAATATGTTCCGAAATGGTATCAGTCGTTTAGAGCGCTCAGAGGAATAGCAAGTGCAGCCAAAATACTATGACAACCACCAGGTAATATTATATTGAGCCCACTAGGTCAAGCTGCTTCACACGCATCGCTAATGATGGCCTGCGTTGAACTTAGTTGGCCCTAGCTTGTGCACAACTATTCATACCCTTTTACCTGGAGTTCGCGTGGAGCCAATTACAGTCGTGAAGGAATTAAAAAAAATACGCGAAAATGAATATGCGAATTGGCTGTAGATTTTTTCGTGGACGTAAATTTAGTTTTAGCACTAAATCACTGATTGAACGGGTGGCCTCTGTGAATAAACGCTCGCACTCTGCAAATGTCAATAGGGGGCTAGGTTATTGGTGCACGTCACCGTGGAACCGCAGACAGAAGTGCAAGTGAAATGTTTCCAGCTCGTAATCGGACTTTGTGGGCTGTTAACAGGTTTTAAAGACAACATCGTACTGATAGTTTGAAGTGTGATAGTTTTATGGGTCTACGCTGATTGGCTTCTATATAAACTCTTTTCAGGCTTGTTTTGGCCTGTCTCACCACCTGTTTTTTTTACAGGGGCGTTCAAGCTGTATGACGTCGACAATGACGGCTTCATCACACGAGAGGAGATGTACAACATTGTAGATGCTATATACGAAATGCTGGTGAGTGTGCAGCCAGTACTCAATGTAAACGATAGAGTCAACATATTTTACTTCATTACTGTTGCTTGAATCATTGGTTTGAATTATACGCCAAGATTTAAAACTAGTGCTTTATTCATTCTGTTCGTTCAACCCACTGTTCCACAGCAGCAGTTGCAAGCAACTAATTCTCCTTTGGAAGAGTACTTTGTTGTCCCATATTTCACTCTCTTTTACAGAGTAAATAGCCTCTTGTTGAGGCAGAATACAGTGATTTCCTCAGAACGGGTCAAAGCACTCCCCCTCAACAGAGTAACAAAACGCTGCCCTGAAGCAGGGTAGCTTAACCCTACCGAAGAGAGTAGTAGTACACCCCACGAAAAAAAAAATTGCAGAACTTGAGCTGAAACAGGGGTTTTTAATGATTTTCGACGGATCTCCGCGCGCGCGAATCGTAAGGATGGCTAAATATGAGCACTACGATAAAAAATAAAGTAAATCGTAAAAAAAAACATGACTGAGTAGAATTTGAACCTTCGAGTTTTAGACGCACTGAAGATTGCCAGCCCGACTCGCTAACCACTACGCCACACTTGAAGAGGTTAAATGTCCTTCTCATGTTATGTCATGAGTCATTTTGGTGATATGTCTGAATTTTCTTGCTTACAAGTGTAGATTTGAGTGTCTCTGCGCTTATCAAAACTAGCCGCACTGTAGCTAACGTGGTCACTGTTTGTTTTGTGCTTCATGAGATCAGAACGTCTATCCAACACGTTTTTCACAGTATAAAAAAGAATATTGCGCAACCGATTGTATGAACGTCATTTGCACTGACTCTTCAAGTGGTTAGTCATTTGTGCCTACGAAACGTCACGCACCTGAAGTGCACACTTGGCAATTATCTTGTTTTTTACCCCCTTAGTCATATTTTTGTCATTCTTGTCCGCGTTCTATGATTAAAGCCACAATACTTCACTGTAGCCATACCATACGCTAGGCTTACGGCACTATCGCCGTAATTAATTTTGCTCTATCTGATACTTTGCGACAGTAGAAGAACACTCTGAATGGTAATTTGACCTCTTTACTCCTGTGATACTCTTCGCAGTTTTTAGAGTGTACGGTTGATAACCTTCTATTTGGTATTCCATAGGCTCATCAGCTCTGTAGCCCATCTGTTATACGTTGCACCGCTTTGTTATCGCATATATTATAAAGGGGCCATGGACCCCTCTCAGGCTTGGTGAAGAACATTCTGCGAAAAGCAGACATTGCTCTGAACTGCTCATCGGAATCTTGCATGCAGTCTTGTGCACCAAGGAGAGTTTTGAAGCAGAGCGTGCACACGAGAGAGAGAGAGAGAGAGAAAGAGAAAGCGAAGAGCAAATGCAGGGCGGTTAAGCAAGCTTTGGCCTGGTTGGCTACGCTACCCGTAGGATGGGGGAAAGGGGGAATAATCGATCGGATAAAGAAGTTGCTGTTCTCTCCGCAGACGACTTTTTTTTTTTTTCACACAGAAACCCGTGTTCACTCACATAGGAGATGCTGGCGCCAGCTGTTTGGCGTAGAACAGCAGATAGGTTGCTATTGGCTAATAGCCGACATTAATCAACAGCGGTGTTTGGATACGATGCGCTTCTTGCCACGGGGTGCCGTCACATGCCGGCGGCACGCGCCATAGCCTTTTAATATTACGTAGTGGCCACACTTGCTTGTACATGAATCAGAGAGGGAGAGTGTGATCGCGTTCCATTATGCACGTAGAAGTCGTGTCGCTCGCTGACGTAGCTTCTCCCCTCCGTGCCATCTCGCCTTGTGTAGCTACCAGCCCACTCATCAGCGCAAGAGCGACAGCGCTTACACGGTGCTACAAATCCTTTTAGTTCCGCTCGTTCTTGATGAATCAGAGGAATTTTTGTGGCATTCGATTCTTAAGGCAATGAACAGCGATACTTAGTCCTATGAATACTTGGTCCAGGACTAGCTTAAGGTAATTGGCTTACCGTTTAACACGGATTCTGCCCTACCATCTGTCACAATTTCTTGATCCACCCTTCCTTGCAGTGCATAATAAACAAGACTAAATGAAATTAACCTGATACTCCGCAGCACGCCTTTTCCCATGAGCAGTGTGTTTTAGGATGATAACGCCACCAGTCATGCCTCACTGACTCACGTGATAAATGCGCGAAGTTGCGCTGCTTTTTGTTAGTGGCAGTTGTAGATTCACTAGTATGAAACACTAACACGTAGTGGTAACGCCTAACTACTCTGAGAGAGGGGCTCATAATTATGTAGCTTGGAATAAAACCCGGAGCGAGGAAGATAAAAGCAGAGTAAAAAAGTGATAAAAGAAGAGACGAAGATTCTATGCGGTGTGAGAAGATTAGAAGAGCGGAAGACACCAGTGCAGACTTCATATTAAGCGAAAGAAAAAAAAAAACTAATGAGGAAAAGACTGGGGTATCATCTCAAAAGAACAGAAAGTTTTCTTTTGTTATTCTGTGCTGGTGGGGAAAAAAAGAAGGAAAAAATAACAGAAAAGTGAAGCAGGCTTGCAATAAATCGAGACGGCGAATAAGAGAAGAATTTGTCTCTCAAGTAGGTTATTGCCATGTAAAAAACATCAATAATGCCTTTACCAACATCTGGTGCGACCAGTGATCAGAACAGAGTCGGTGCGAGTAAGTCGGCATTCTAAGATTGTCTGCTGCGAAAGTGGCCTCTGGGCAATGCGGCACAACACGATCCCCAGTGCTAAAGCGAGGATAGCGGCAAAGGCAAACAACCTAGTTTCATCTAAGCCGCAGTAATTGCAAGCAGCACTATCTTCCAATACCGCGCGGAAGGTTAGGGATTTTCAAAGCGACACCTAGTCACAATCGACAGTGAACTGTTGCCCCGGCACAGGAAAGTCCCCATGGAGCAATATGTCCAAGAGATGGGTCCAGCCAATGTAGACGTGTGGAAAGAAAAATCTTCGTAAGGTGGTCTCTATTGTGTCATTGTACTTCAAATCACAAACAACCATCTAGCAGTATTTCACCATCTTTAATTGTGAAACGCAGTCGAAGTATTAAGAAATAAACATTTACAATGGGTCGTTCACACACACATACACACACACACACACACACACACACACACACACACACATACACACACACGCACACGCACGCGCACGCGCACGTGCACGCGCACACGCACACGCGCACGCGCACGCACGCACGCGCGCGCGCACACACACACACACACACACACACACAAAACATTGACCATTTGGTTACATAAAAAACACATATCAGTGGTATGAAAACAACATGCGAGTGAATATAAGCATGTTTGCGTGGGCAATGCTCAAGTGCGTGTAGTTAGTTTGGCATTCTACTAAAGTTATTGCGTAAGACTTCGGTGCGCTAATGCTAAAAAGAGAACGCAAGCACAAAGCGCCGAGCGCGCGCCACTGAATGTTTATTCGTCAGCAAAAAACGTGAAAAGGCACTTAACTTGCATTCGCCAGGCTGCTGTCTCAAGTCTCAACGTCCTTGGTTACCCTATGTCAAAGACAATAGACGGCTGTCATGCTAATGACCACAATAGCTCTTTCAGATGATCGCCGCAGGGTGTGGGAAAGCACATGCATGCACAATGCAGTTTTTTAGGCTAAAGACGCAGTCAGCCTAGGCATTCTCATCGCTATTCTCGTACTTACATCGATGATCAACCAATGGTATACCATGGTGGCTTATCCACATTGTTGTTGCACCGCAAAACATGACAGCGTGGGTTCAATACACGGCCACGGCGACGCATTTTCATAGGGGTGAAGGGCGAAATCACCCGTGTAATACACATTGTGACGTACAAGAGCAAGCCAACAGGCCAACACCGTCCAGCACAATTCCATCATTTGTGTTATCTTTCACTAGATTACCTCTCACGCGCCAGTCACTTCGTCGGTATCATCTACTACATCCCCCCCTCCCCTTCTCCCCTAAAGTATGAACAAGAAGGCGATTAAACGTAAATACAGAAATCACGTGACGCACGAAATTTTATCTGGCTGACATGGGCTGCAAAACACGGTTTCAGGCTTTGGTACCCAGTTCTGGAATAACTTCCAGGTAGAACATAACATGGCCTGAGGCTTTGACCATTCGAAAGAGATCCGAAAAGCAAAGAAGAAACTTCTGACAATGTTGTGGATTATGCTGGGGCGTCCACCCACCACTATAGGTCTCCTGGTTTGAAAGAGGTGTGATTTTCACGGGAAGGTGAGCAGAATCTCTCTTGGTGATGCGCAATGGCCAGGTACACTCAAAAGCGAGCCTGCCGTAGGAGCTCCGAAGTATAATATATAGGTGCATGCGCGTTAAACATCATAAGGTGAAAATTCACCCAGAGTCCCTCCCCATATATGGTGCGCCTCATACTCATTGATTGGCTTTGGTGCGTTAAACTACAGGTCTTAATTTTTTTTTCAAAACCAATGCTACATGATTCTAAACGCGATCGGAGTGAGGGTACAAGCAAGGGGGGGGGGGGGCATGAAAATGGAGGCCACGGGA
The DNA here is from genome assembly GCA_013436015.1 of Rhipicephalus annulatus. Lineage (NCBI taxonomy): Eukaryota > Metazoa > Arthropoda > Arachnida > Ixodida > Ixodidae > Rhipicephalus > Rhipicephalus annulatus. The sequence goes on along the minus strand of WOVY01001264.1, from coordinate 788,110 downwards.
ACGCGCTGCTTTTCAAACGTTGCGGCGCGTTCTTATCAGGTCAAACACGCCACGCCTCTTTAATTTAGAGCGTTTGATTAGAAAAAGTTGCTTGATTTGTAAGTTTATCATGATGGCTCAGCGTAATTTAGCCATTGAAATCTGCAGAGCATCTCTCGTTTTCGCTGACTCACGAGACTTCCCCAATTACGCGGAGTCCACAGACCCACGGAATGTGTGTGACGTTGCTGCATATGTACGATTGTTAGTGTTCTCTTGTGGATTACGCAGTCCGAAAGCGTTATGGGCAGGAGATGCACGTGTACGGCGCGTATAACTTGCGCCAACGCCGAGAATCGGAACCCACCGAGACAACCCGAGAACTCGCATGACACGTTATCGGTGCGATAATGAATAGGCATTCATTTTTTACACGATCACGTTTCCCGTACACGTCAGGTGGCGGGCGCGCTTGCGCAATGCATGGAGGCCTTCTGGGAAGGTCGTTCCAACAACGGCAAGAACTGTGCGTTGAACAAGTGAGCCCATTCCGCGACGATAAGTGGCGAGCACTCTTGGAGAATACAGTTTTCCCCTATTCCCGCTTGCAAAGCAGCTGCTTTGGAATGAAACACTTTAAGGGACGTGCTTCCGATCCGGTTAACGGAAATCGGTCGGACGCCTCCAACGGCGGTGATGAACAGCCTTCGCCGTCAAAAGCAGGTGTCTGGAATGCAAAGGAAGGCTCTCTTTTCGCGAATCCTTGCCTTTGGGAGAACAAGAAAAAGTACTGTTGAAATGTGGAAAGAACGAAAGAAAGAAAGAAGAGAGAAAGAAAGAAAGAAAGAAAGAAAGGAAGAAAGAAAGAGAAACAAGAAAATAAAGGAGGTCGAGAGTGTGTATCCCCCATCGCGCACATCAAACCGATGGGCCGTCATCAATTCTCGTCTAATCCGGGTGCCAGCGTCTTTCCCGAATAAATCAACGCTCCACTCTTTGCGCTCTTGATCCGTTTCCTTTCACTTGTCGCCGTACTCGAACACTCCGGCCGTCTTGTCTCTCGGTTACGTTTTCTTAGTCTCTTTCTCTCTCATTTTCCATAGTTGTCACTATTCTCCACTTTTCTTGCTTTTTTTTGTTGAAATGGGCCAAGGCCAAGCGTGTGTACGCTTTCTTTTCACGCCTCACCTTTCTTTCATCGTGCTCGACGTATGTAACTGCGCGGTAGTAAACACGGACGACAAGAAGATACAAGGACAAGAAGATACAAGGTCCTTGTATCTTCTTGTCGTCCGTGTTTACTACCGCGCAGTTACATACGTCGATCATGCATCACCAACTCGCCCAATCGTCCACCTTGATTAGTTTCATCGTGCCTTCTCGGTGTTCCCTGAGTACACCTGCCTTTCCCTGGAGCTTTGACACGTCGTAAAGGGAGGCTTCTGCTTCGTTATCCTGCTCTCGAGGCACCTCGATTCCGATGATTCTTTGGTACGATCCAGTGGAAGTAGTGTAGAGTTACTTTTCAAGAGTACAGCACTTTCCTCCGCGCGGCAACGCCTCTCGCTCCACGACTCTCGCGCACGAGTGCGGAATAAAATGTTTAGATGAAATGCTGCTGCGAGGAGCATCACGCTGGGCGATGATTCCGGGTATCCGAAATTTTGCCCGAGTCAAACAGTAATCGATGGCTCGCATAGCATTGGGCCAGGCTTCTGCCACAGCGTTCTGCGCATTTGCATTTATCCGGCCTAATACGCCCCAAGCGTGTCTCAGGTTGCAGGCATTAATTTCTCCATGAAAGCCTTAATTCGTTTTGGGAAGTTCACATAACACATAAAACTTTTCCAGCGTATTCTTTGTTTTATTAATTTTTCCTCGGCTAAATATGTCCTTCGGCTCCTCAAGGACCCAAGCTCTCATTTTTGTGAAACCAGCAAAAAAAAAAAAACTCTGTATGCAGAGGTGAACATTTCAGCATTTTATAGGTAGATGTACGCAGCTCTTAAGAGATCAATAGCCAACACACGGCACCGCATATGCATATATGGTGCTCTCCTAAAGAGCTTATTTAGATTAATCACGAGGTTTGGCTTGGCGAGGGGCGTAGAAAACGTTCCACTCGGAGTGAACATTACCATAACTTTTTAGCAAAGCTTGCTACCGCTTACTTTAAATGTGCGAAATTTGGCGCAATCAGAAGTGCTATCAACTTCATAGGGCAAGCTGTAAGGTTATTCCATTGTCCACTACCCAGTGCGCGGGTGTATCGAGCCCTTTAATAGGAACGGCTTTTCCGTGCAATGGAAGCTAGGAGACGTCATCAATTCATAACTCTTCTAATAAACAGTTTAAGTACTGAAGTTGGAGTACGAAGCATGTTGACGTTGGGACCACGAAATTGGTTATGGAAGCGTTAATGCGCGTTCGCTCTTCGTACGATGCAATTGAGGAGTGAATTCAACTGCGACTGATGTATTTCTACCTCTCGTTTTTTTTTTGCAAAATTGCGAACGCACATAACGAACAACAGACGAGAAACGCTTGTACGCAGACAAGTGGTGCATTGCCGCTTGCGGTTTTGGTTTGTTCTTCGGCATATTCGCCTCTTTAACGCTCAACATTTTGAATTATCAATCCACTGCCAATTGGACAAGCTGTCGGCCTATCTGCTGCTTATTTCCTAAGGTTAAGTCAATCTCTTTTGCGGACTAATAATGTTCTGTACACGGCTTAGCCCCTTTGCCATTACGCCAACATTGGCGCACTATGAGTGCGCTCTGTGAACGTTGCTGAATAAGAATAAGTGACATTTTTTTTAAGAAGAGAAGAAAGAAATAAGCGCAGTTCCGTTACTGCCTCTCTCTCAATGAAGGGCATAGCAGATCAGCTGTCAACCCCTATTCTTCAACAGCTATTCTCTGCCTATGGTCAAATTTGAAAAATCCCTCGTGCTTGGCGAAGCACGCATTTGCCTCACTTTCTATGCGGGTACGTCTGTGTCACCGAATGGGGCAGGCTTTATATATGTAAATATTGATACGCAACAGCTGGCACAGCCTGTCTGGAAGAAAGAGAAAGACGACGTTGGTGGCTGGTTGTTGATGAACTGTCGCCATCTTGTTCGCCGAGCACAGTGCATCGTATTTAATTTATTAAATAAGTTACCCGTAACATTATTGGTGGAAGTGCTGGGTACCCATAACCCGCAAGTACCGGTAAGTTACCCGTAACAATATATATTGTGCAAGCTCTTATGAGAGACGATGCTCGAAAGATGGCACCAGGCTACCACCACTGGCTGAGTCGAGCCCAGTGGTGCTAGTGTGGCGCCATCTTCGAACGTGTTTTTGAGCGGCCGAGACCGACACAAGAGGACAGAGCGTAGTTAAAACAGGACGAGCCAACTCGCCCAATCTTCAACACCCATCAGAAGGGGCCCGAAGGAATCAATTACTAGGTGTCTAAAGAGCCTGCTATAAAGGGTGCAGATTATTGGGAGAGATCCGGGGCGAAGATTTTTGGGGTTGGAAATCAGGGAAAGGGGAGCACAGCCTTCTGAACGTGGCGGTACATCACCCTCCAGTATAGTACTGCTGTTGACTGCGCTGGTCAGGCTTAAAAATTTTAGGGTAGGTACACTGTGTGTATCGGCGTGGAAAGCTGTGCAGATTTCGACACGCAGACTGCGAAATACTGCTAACAACCACTGGTGGCTGTCGGAGCTCTAACAGTGCTGGCAGAGGAGGTAGTTGCGACAGGCGAGCTGTGGAGTTAGACGGCTCGTCGGGCTAGTGGTTAGTACTCAATGAATCGAAGAGCGAGCCTATTACTGGGGCAATATAGGGGTCCTCGTTCTGCTCAGAGACGATGATGTGAAGGTTGGGGGAAGAAATAGCAAGCAGATGTACTGAATAGCGGTCATTGCCGTCAGCGAAGGGAAAGTGCGAAATGGCGTTGGCGTCCGAACGTTGTCGTCCACTGGGGTACAGCACGCGAATGTCGCAATCCTGCAGGCGAAGTGCTGAACGGCGAAGACGGTGGAAGGCATCGTTTAAGGACGACAGCCAACAAAGTGTGAGGTAGTTCAAGACAGCATCAAACTGGCAGCAACAGATTTACGGCTGGAACTTTTGAAGAGACCAGATGATCTCGATGCCTTCTTGTTCTATCATGGTGTAATTACTTTCAGCATTGGTAAGCGTTCGATTTGCATAAGCTATGACATATTCAAGAAATATCGGTTTTCGTTGCGCCGTGTTGTAGTGGCACATAATTAGTGTAGACGGCAGCAAGCGCCTTGTCACAAGGCCTTGTTACAACCTGCATATGGGTCCGTTGGTGCCAAGTAGCTTCGTCAGGAGGGACATTATTGTGGTGAAATTATGAATCAAGTGCCTGAAGTATGAACAAAGGCTGATGAAAATACTTGAATATTATATGACCTTGCCTTAGAGAATGCAGGAAAGGAGTTCAGCAACGAAATTTCGCAGTTTCAGGAACAATTCCATTCTTGGATACGTCGTAGCCGAGTATCCTAGGTTTGCGTGCAGCAGATCGACACTTGAGATTTAGTTGAAGGCTGGCGTACGGTAAGCCCATAAAGACATGACGGAATCATTCGAGGTGTGATATGAAATGAGAAGTGAAAACAATGACTTAGTCGAGTTAACACGTGTAGCACTTCAAGCCTCGCAGAGCTGTGTCCATCATGCGCCCACATTTTGAGGGTGAACTATAAAGTCCAACATGACGTAAAATTCACGCAGGCTATCCAGAGTGATGAAGGCTGTATCGGCCGATAGATTTCTGTCATCGGCACTTGCCAACACCGCGAGCGCAAATCCAGAGATCAAACAGATTGCAGCAGCCTGTTTATTGCGTCATTTTAGTGGATGATACGGTATCGCATTTCTGGCATGTGTTAGGGCGTAGCAATCTCCACCACGACTGGCATTCACAAGCAGGGCACGGTAGGCACAGACCCACTATAGATTCTCCTTGAGAGGATGTCTCTTTGTGGCGCTATTATTCTTCGCTATATATATATATATATATATATATATATATATATATATATATATATATATATATATATATATATATATATATATATATATATATTCCACTAGGAGATCTGGAGCAGCCTCCGAAATTGTGGAGCTAGCATTTGGATTGCATTGAGCCAAGTCTGCCAATGGAAGACGTGCATGCTCCGCATGAGATCGCTCCGGAAGTTATTTATGTATACGCCAAGTAAACCAGTTCGAGAACTTCGTCGACGTAGAGATCATCATTGGGTGTGCGCACAGCGGATAAGGGAACATTTCTTTAAACATCATTTTGTAGAGCACGTGTAGTTCGTCGTCATCGCTACTGCCACTACTTTCCGATTTTACACTACAGACTCGCAGAGGTCCCATTAAAGGAGCCATTAATTACACCAAATTTTCGCTCGTAATCTGTGTTAAGAGGGTTTATCCTTGGGTGTTCAAAAACAAACTAGCGAAATGTCAGTGCATTTAGTCGAGCACGTCACCTAAAGCGAGCATTTTTATAAACACGTGACCTGCAGAGTCGGACAACATTCGCGCACGCGCCAGCCATGACGTAACAAACCACTGGCTTCTCGCCGAGCGTCTATATACCGACCAATGCTTTTTGCTTCATGGTCAGCTGCGCGTACAGTGGAGCTTCTACAGTTTTTTTGTTCAGCTCTTCATTGAAAATTGAATGATTGGCACCAGCTAAAACTTAGGTAAGACGATGGCTCCATTCCTTGAAGCACAGGGTGTCACACACGCCATGGCGAAGTGGTGGTCGCTGGAGGTAGATGCGCTCAATAACCTGCGATTCTAAGTCTCATTTTGGAACTTAATATAATTTTACAGTAGTTTTTTTCACATATGAACGAACACAATAAACCATCTACTTTTTTCCCCTGAAAACCACGATTTGTTTGGTGGCTGACCATGCCCCTGTAAGAAGCTTAGAAGAAGCTGTCCAGCAGAGTCAAACGACGTAACTTTATGTCTCTGTACAAGCTCTTAAAGTTACCAGACACAGACACCGCCTCAATAAACGCTGAAGACAACCGAGTTGCCCGACTGTACTGCATATGACACCACCGCGTTACCAAAGTTCTAGACAAATTTGCCCCTTCGTGGCGGAGCTAGGCGGAACGCTTCGTCGCGTTGCTGGTCGCTCCGAAATCTGGAAAACACGAACCTGCTTCAAATCTGACAAAGGAATGCACATTCTCGGTCGTGGAGCAAGAAAAATTGCTCAAGCTCAGCCTTCAATTCACCATAAGAGATCAAGAACCGCGTAACCTGAACGGAGTTTGTGTATACACTCCAAGGGGGGCATTCTGCAGAATAGCCACCTGTCACGCCTCTTGCACCGCCTCGATTCGATGCTTTCTCAGAGACTAAGCCTTCATAATGCAGTTTTTTTAAATCATGCCAATTCAACAATTCAACAGTTACATTAAAGCTCGCGCACGTGTATATCCAAAAAAGGGCGTGGTTCGCTTTTTTTGTGATTCGTGCGCCTTTTTGTAACGCTTGTCGGCTCTGAGCCACATGACTATCTCATCAGGCTTTCGCCATATCTTGCCGTATTCTTAAGGCTATCACTATTAAAAAGGTATGGCAATAGTTTCTACATATCCTTTCACAATATATATATATATATATATATGTAGAGAGAGAGAGAGAGAAATATATCCCGGCTGCGGCGGCTGCATTTCCGATGGAGGCGGAAATGTTGTAGGCCCGTGTGCTCAGATTTGGGTGCACGTTAAAGAACCCCAGGTGGTCAAAATTTCCGGAGCCCTCCTACTACGGCGTCTCTCATAATCAAATGGTGGTTTTGGGACGTTAAACCCCACAAATCAATCAAGAGAGAGAAATATATATATATATATATATATATATATATATATATATATATATATATATATATATATATATCGAGAGACAGAGACAGCGAGAGAGACACTATTAGGAAAAAAACAGATTTTTGCCGGCGTATATATAACGCTGGCATGCTACTCTGTATAGGGATGGGGCTCTGAATAGTTCAACGCTTTCGCGTACGTCAATGACATGTCTGCATGCTCTTTGAAGTTTGATGAGCGGTAAATTCATTGATGACACGTTGAGGATACTTTAACGTGGGATGCAGCCCAAGAAAGATGTGCGTCGTCACTGCAAGCGGTTGTTGCTTCTTTATTCGATATTTCTTATTAATAAGTGCGGCCTTTTCTAAAGTTTTTGCTCGATCGGGAAGCACACAATATTGATGAGACACTCACCTGTAATTATCGTGGGAATCGTCAAGCCGACAGTTCCCAATTCACCTGAAATCGCTTCACAGCTCTCTGCATAAATTATACTGTGCCGTTACTGGAATTATCTGGTGGGCTGAAGAAAAGATTGAACGCCCACTTGCTGCCGTAGTAAGAGTAAGCGCTATAGGATGAGTTCTACGCCGGTGCGCTCCTCCGCGATACGTTATTACGTTAACATTACGAAACGCCCTTAGGATCTTTCGAGATCACACCCCCTTTCACTTTTCAGTAAGGGCTACATAATAAAAATATTAGGATGTATCTTTTTATCTTATTTAAAAGGCGATATAGATGCGCAGTACACTCACAGTTAAAGCTGGAAAAGTGGTGTTTCTGAGCCTTTTTTTAAACATTCTTTCGGTAACTGCTACAAGCACACTTGCTGGGCACCCACTATGTCACGAATAATTATAAATTTTGTGTAGTATAGGCCGCCATTCACTATGCTATCCTTCGTCATTCTTCAGCGAAGCGTAGTATCCCCTACACGCTTGCAAAGAATTTGGCGCGTTTTTTTTTTATTCAAGGCTCACGACGATGCAGAATTATGCCTGAAGTGGGAATGCGCAACAGTTAACAAGTGATCAAGAATAAGTATTTGTAATGGGTTGATTGACTGATATGTGGGGTTTAACGTTCGAAAACCACCATGCGATTATGAGAGGCGCCGTGGGCCCGCGACCTGCGGGTCAGCAGCCGAGTATACCTTAGCCCCTTGACCACCGCGGCTGGGCTTTTGAAATGGGTTGGAGCAGTGGATGACACACTTGTTATGCCTCGCCGCGGTGGTCTAGTGGCTAAGGTACTCGGTTCCTGACCCGCAGGTCACGGGATCGAATCCCAGCGGTAGCGGCTGCATTTCCGATGGAGGCGGAAATGTTGTAGGCCCGTGTGCTCAGAGTTGGGTGCACGTTAAAGAACCCCAGGTGGTCGAAATTTCCCGAGCCCTCCAGTACGGCGTCTCTCATAATCATATCGTGGATTTGGGACGCTAAACCCCACATATCAATCAATATTGACACACTCGTTACGCAATTCACATTGAGCGACGCCTATTTATTCTTTTTTTAGTTCTAAAACGCTTTATTACTCCTATTATTGTCATTCATTTCCCGACATCAAGCCTGCGTAAGGCATGTTTGCAACAGAGTTTCAAGCAGCGGCACGGCTCTGCAGTATAATGCTGGCCTGGCACGTAGGAAACCCGGGTTCGACTCCCGCTGTGTCCTTGGTGTTTCTATTTAGTTACGGACAGCAGCAGCGGACATCTACGGCGCCGCACGCAATTCTTGTTGTGATCGTATTAAAAATTTCGCTCTAAACGGGCATTCTTACTCGACAACTTGTTCATATCTATCACAGCCTAAACAAATGCCCGTATACAGGGAGTAACAGTACAATGTGGCACCCGTCCTGTGTACGTTTCTTCATCCGTGTTTTACAGCGAAAGCTGTTTGCGGTCGCAACAAGGGTAGCATGCGGCGTAATTGTCCGCCACCACCGCTCCGCCGGTGTCCGTAACCCCAATCGTGCAAAAAAAGAAACTAAGGAAATAAAAAACACCAAGGACCCAATGGGATTCGAACCCGGGAACCCTGCGTTTTAGCCCGGTATTCTACCACAAAACCGCACCGCTGCTTGAAACACCGCTGCAAACTTGCCTTAGGCAGGCTTGATGTCGGGATATGAATCACGCTTATGTGAGTTATAAAACGTTTTAGCACAGCAAAAGACCAGCCAGGTGTCACGCGATGCCATCTGCATAAGGAGTGGGTCGTCGAATGCTCCAACCTCGGTGGAGGCGAAAATGCTGTGGGCACGTGTGCTCAGATTTGGGCCCACGTTAAAGAACCCTAGGTGGTAAAAATTTCCGGGGCCTTGCACTACGGCGTCTCTCATATACATATGGTGGTTTTGGGATGGTAAACCCCACATATAATTGCTGCGACCCATTACAAAAGCTTCACGCATATCCCTTGATTGTGGTCAGCCACAGCATCGAAAAATTGCATGAAATTCCTTGCAAGTGTGTAGCAGGTGCCACGCTTCTCGGAAGAATGGCGAAGGAGCATAGCGAATGCCTTCCTACTACACAAAAATGACTTTTCTTGGCGTACTGGGTTCCCTGCAGGTGTGCTTGTAAAAGTTGCCCAAAAAGTGTTCAAAAGAGCTCTGAAAGTGCGCTCTCCCAACATATTTGCACAACGCAAGACTACAAGTATAGTTACGGCGTAACTACGAAAGAAGAGACAAGGACAGAAAAGCTTTAGCTGTGAGCGTGACGCCCAGCTTTAGCTGCACGGTGATACGCATTCCGTTCAAGCCTGGTGCTTTTTTTTTTGACGCAGTCGTGCAATATGTGCCATTCCATAAATTGCTAAAACGAACCCACACTCCACACAGGGATTATAACTTCATGAAAAAAAAGGCACACAAATATGGAGGCAAGTACAACAGGAGTTTTGTCGGTAACTCCCATAGTCGTTCGAACCGAAAAGTGAGGTGTAGTGCGTCGCCTCCTGTGGCCAAGCGTGGAATGCAATACACTTTATTTAGATAGGCGACACTAATTTGTGTCTCATATGCATCTGGCTGAAACAAAAGCCAAGTTGCGTTCGATGCGTTTCTCTGTGGGACGAATGATGCGCGCATGTTCCTTGCTATTCCGTAATATTACGCCAGCGAGCTAAGAGGAGAAATTGAGAATCACGCGCACGTGAAACCTGATAGGCTTAGTTTGGTTATATATACGAACATCTTCGTAGAGACTCTACTGTGCTGCTCTATCTGTAGGATCACTGTATTTGGAGGGCTTTTCAGGGAATGAATATCATCGTACACTGCAGTAATATCCTCGGGGCGCATGTCTTGCCGCAACAAGCATCAGGCATGACCTCAATCTAATAAGAAAGGTGGAATGAAATCAACAAACGAAATAAAGCAGAAAAAAAGAAAAATAGAAGCGAATGGCGAAGTTATCTCGAACACCACACTCGATGCTTTTAGTTCGATTTGTGCCGGTGTTTACATTACCTGCCTTTGCGTGCCGTGAGTTACATGGCCGAGCACTGAGAGAATTGGTACACGAAACAAATTGAGACAACGCAGCAGCAGCGAGAGTTGGAGACAGCGAGGTGTCGTCGTGTATCAATTCACCAAATTGCCAACACTCTTCGCGTTGCTGATGTCAGTATGTGTTCCTCATAACTTCGCCCGCCAGCTTAAGGCTGCATGCGCTGTTTCACCGGGAGAGCTGCGCCTTATTTCGGACAAAACGCCAAGATTTTTGGTCAGTTTCTAATTGCTGTCACTATATTCCTTCTTCATCACGTAGTCTAAGTGGAACGCTTCTAAAAAACGTTCAATGAATTTTGTTGTCTAGTAAGCATGCTCACAGCTGCAATTAGGCCGATTCAGAGCAAGGAGGCGATATTTATGCATGTGTTTTTTTTCGCTGGTTTTGTAAATGCTTCTAAACTGTGGGATGACACTTAGGCATCCCTCTGTTTTTTGCCCAGGTTGCCTTTAAAGAGGTTTTTAAAAAGTAGTTATAAAGTAAATAGAGAAAAAAAAGCTTGCGCCTTGAAACTTGGCGAGGCTCGTAGTTGGGAATATTCACTCACGATGTTTTTTTTCTCGTTTGCGTTTGGATGCTTGTTCCATCTGTCTCCTCCCTCTACACTTTCCGATCGTTTTATCTCGTAGATTTATGTCTTACCTCAGCCCTCCCCAGCGCAGGGTAGCCAATCACACATAATCCAGCCAACCTTCCTGTCTTTTGCATATCATTCTTTCCCTCCCTTTCGCTATAATTGTTATGTAAAAACAAGAGAGTTGAATTTCATGCTTGTCACTTTAGCGGCTTATTTGCGCTGCATGACTGACTCATACTGAACGTTGTGCTTTGTAACCGAGCCCACTGGCTTGCTCATTTCTTGACAGGGTAGCCAAGAAAAAGAAGACGAGGAAGATGACCCAAGGGCCAGAGTGGACCGCATCTTTGAACAACTGGATAAGGTAAGCCCTAATCATGCTGGTGATCTTTGAAAACGGCCCCGTTGTGGCGGTCTAGTGGCTAAGGTACTCGGCTGCTGATCTGCAAGTCGCGGGATTGAATCCTGGCTGCGGCGGCTGCATTTCCGATGGAGATGGAAATGCTGTAGGTCCGTGTGCTTCGATTTGAGCGCACGTTAAAAAAACCCAGGTGGTCAAAATTTCCGGAGCCCTACACTTCGGCATCTCCCATAATCATATGGTGGTTTGGGGACGTTAAACCCCGCATATCAATCATCAATCAATCAATCTTGGAAAATGTATATTCATTTACTTCATCAAGAAAAGCCTTTTCCTCAGAACCACATTGCGTGCAAGTCTCGTGAGATGCGTGAGGGGTTTTTAAAACGAATACTATATAACAGTGCACACTATTTTGGGGGGGGGGGCACTCTTTTGACGTCGCCAACAATCACCCACAGTGAAATACTTTCATGCTATGAAATCGGTGTTTGAATGCTGTCCAGCTCCACGCCATGGAGGGCATTTATGTTTTTGGTAGCGTATTTGAGCGCACAAAGTTATTTCCGTAAATTTGTCGGAAAATAACGCTTTATCTGTACCCACTGTCTTTGCTTTAGTATGTCTATTGCACAATGAAAGTACTGCCTTATATCTCACTTACATTGTCAAACCTACGATATGCAAGTTGGGTGAAGAGTAGATGGAAATGGAATGAAAGAACTGCCATGATAGGCAACCTTTTTATCGGCCTCCTGAAGCATTAATGTTATGCCTCCTTTATTGTTGTATCTGAATGGGGAATGTAAAGCTTAGTTATTTTATGCTTTACAAAAATGGGAAAAATGGTCAGTGTAACTATTTCAGTGAACAACTACTATTAGCGCTGGAACTTATTCACATAAAGAGGGGACGTCCTATTAAAGTTCCTGATTGTGACTCGCTCTCTGGATTTCGTGCGACCGGTTGTGCCCCCGCGATCTCCGACGACAGCGCAGCTCTAGCCGACTAGCTCGCCCTACACCATCTCCTGACGCTGACAAGAGATCTCGCTGAGTGGTGCCCCGTCCTCGGACCTCTCAGACCGTGTCTATCTTTCCTATCTCCTCCTTACTTCTGGTTGTCGCTGTCCCTGCGCCACGCTCTCTCCTTCCCCCCTCTCTATCTCTATACCTTTTAATCTTATCCTTTTATTCCCTTTCTACCCCCATCCCTTGTGAGCTACTGTTGAGGTGTCGCACTGTGATGCAGACGGTTACGCGGCCCACTGTTATCTTCTTTTCTCTTTTAAGAATCACATAAGAAAAAAAAAAGCAGCTGCAACAGCGTGATGTTTCGCCGTAGTTAGGACCAATTTGAAGGACGAAAAAGAAATCCCAAGATCGGCTTCTTCGGATGTGATAGACCATGTAGTACAATGGTTGTCTTTCCACTCTGGGAACAATATTTACGGTGGCTGCGCAGCGCAAACAGGGCTAAGCGCTGTATATGCACGAACCGTGCGCGGAATAAAGGATATATACTGGTGCACTTAAACTAGAGCCGGGCTGGAACGCGTCTAGTGCACTGCTGAATCATAGCAGGAGCAGCTGTAGGTCACCGTAATGGCAGCGACCTCTTTCATGAATAACTCGGCCGTCGGAGAACACATCACTGCGGCCGCAGTCATGCGCATTTCAAAACGACGTCTACATACACTGCGTACTGCAATGCGACAGGAAGTATCACTCCAGGCCCGTCGAACAGCCCCACCACACCGGAATACGTGCCTCGTCTAAAGCCGGCGCTTACAATACGCGTTCTGCGAGCTCCACCCAACCTAAATTTTCTGGGCAGTGTTTTCGCGCTTTCGTTTCTGGCTCTTGTAGAGACATGTGGTGCCGCACTGAGCTTCGGTGCAACGGAACGTATGACGTCATATCCTGCCTCTCTTTCTGACCCACTTATTCCGCATGTTTTCCGTTGCGCAAGGTGATGCTTAAAATGACTAGTTTGTTTCTTTTTCTTTTTATCCTCACGAGCCACGGAAGAAAGGCAAGGGAAGACAATCACGGCGCTGCGGGAGGATCATTTCGTTAGCGCGAGATCATACCCCCCTCCCCTCCCTCTGCCTCCGCTATCGCTGCACGCAATTAACCGGGCGCAGTGCGACGCCACCGACTTGTGCCGGGGCTTTCATTACATTAGGGTATAAACGGCACTCGGACGCAAGGGCGGATACCTAGTGCGCTGGAGCGTGAGTGGCGCTGCGTTTTGTTTATTGCCCTCGCTGGCAGCGCATTTACTCGGCCGTGCTCTCGTTCTTCTCTCAGCTGCCTTTTCCACTGAGCCTTTCACTTTCTGTGTAATGTATGCTCCCGGTAGAAACAACGGGGACCCCGGCCGTCGCCAGACAAAAAAGAATATGAATGAACGAGACAAATAAAGGGGAAACGTGCTGTGCTTTCGTCCATTATGTGCCTTCAGTTCGGCGCCGATCGAAAGAGGGCGGAGTGCGCGGCTAGCGTCCTGTGTGACGTGCACCGCAAATCCGATCACAAATGCGCCCGCGTGCGCATCTCTAACGTCCGCGAAGGATGGTGTGCGAGGGCGAGTGCTGCTTACCAGAAAAAAAAAGAAGGCATTTTTCACTTGCTCAGGTAGGCCGCTGTGCTTTGGTGATCGTGAGGAAAGTAGTTTGACTCCGGGGGGAAGGGGGAACGCTTAAAAGGGCCTGCGTCTGCTAATCGTCCTTGCCGCATTTTGCGTATACAAGTTTCTCAACGGTTGGATAAATCTCTAGATGTAGTGTTCGTACCAGCAAAGTATTTTCTGTGTTGTTCCTTACGAAACTGTTCTCAGAAACAAACAAAAAAAAGCAGCCCACGTTGGACAACTTTACTTTTCTTTGTGCCACAAATTAGCTGTTGCTCATACGCATTGTGTATTGTTTTGTTGCGAAGGGCGGATTTGTGCTGTTGTGCCTACAGTGATGTGCCTTATGAGATCTGTTATGGGGTGTTTGACAATGTCATTTGTTAGGGCCAGCCATTTTCGAGGGTGGCTGCGGGTCAGCAGTAACAAAAGCCTACAGTAACATTCGCTTTGTGCTCATAGCATTCTTGCCGCCAGTGTTCGCTCGTCGTCAGCTGTTACGTCACAAAATACGCAATGAATGTGCTGACTGCGCCGACAGGTGATTATAGGGGTCAAGATAACAAATGTTTCTCTACATGCGTTAACGAGTGTAAACAAATTTGTTCTATATGCAGTTGTGCTTGGCCCCGTCGCGGTGGTCTAGTGGCTAAGGTACTCGGCTGCTGAACCGCAAGTCGCGGGATCAAATCCTGGCTGCGGCGGCTGCATTTCCGATCATGTATCCAAATCTGAGCACACGGGCCAACAGCATTTCCGATGGGGGTGGAAATGCTGTAGGCCCGTGTCCTCAGATTTGGGTACACGTTAAAGAACCCCAGGTGGTCGCAATTTCCAGAGTCCTCCACTACGGCGTCCCTCATAATCATATGGTAGCTTTGGAACGTTAAACCTCACATATCAATAAAATCAATCAGTTTCGCTGGCGTGATCCAATAAAGTATGACGTACAACTTGTGACAGTTTTGCTTATAGGTGCCTATTGACCTCTATGGGCACCCTGCACTAACGGATAGCGTTGCTAAACTCTATTATAAAAGTGGTGCCGAAATCGGCTTCTAAAGGAGCGAAGAAAACGAGACAAGAAAAAAAAGAGAAACACACATACTTCATCGCTAGTTGATTTCAAAGCAGCATTCTCACTTGGACGTCTTCAGAAGACGGGCAGAATACTGACCCGCGATCAAACATATTTCATGGCGAGCGTTTACTAAGTACTCCAATTTGTGCGAATCGAAGCGATCCCACCGCTTTTGCTCTCTCACCCGGTAGCGGATGTCGACTGTGGCGCAGTGCGCGAAGTTTCTCCGGGCGTTTCGCGCGTGCGCGTCGGGAGGGAGAGAGATCTCTCCGGGGATGGGGTAAACACGCATTTCTTTTTCGTCCGTCGGCTCCCTTTGTTTAGGGCTCGTTCGGACTTCGCCAACAGCGCCTTGCGCCCGTGGCGAACGCTTACCCTTTGTCGCCCCCACCCCTCTTTCGTTCGCTAGGCCGAAGAGCGCGCAGTGTCCTAGTGCGTGGCCTGGCTACGCCGACCCGTACCTCTCAGAAGCCAGCGCGAGCTCCTTTGCTCTCGCTCGAGCAACCGGGCCTTCGTCCCGGTGTCTCCCTGAACCACTTTTTACCACGAAGACGTGCTCGCGGCACCCCTGTGTAGTACTTCTCGCTCGTGGCGGGGATAAGCCATTTGCTTTCCCACCGCGCCTTTGCAACGGGCTCTGTACTGCGTTTTCGTGTTGCCGCAGGCAATAAAGTGTTGTGACGTTGAGCAGTATCGTGGTCTCGCCACGGCGACGGTTAACGCGCGCCCTGCGGCTCGCTAAGACCGGAACCACGCTAGTGGCCGTACTCCTTCGGGATACGGGTACTCTACAAATTAGATCGCTGGACTAAGGGTTCTAGCACGGCTGCTGTATGTGGCAAGCTAGCGTGAAGTGGCAATAGGAACGACAGCTTACGTGAATGGCTGCTGCGTCGTTATTCCGTCATCTCACCTAACTTGCTTACCAGCGTCCTCTACTTCAGCAAGTAATTATAGTCATCGGTTGACATTAGCGCGTCTGCATTCTTTTATCCGGGTGAATTTCACTGAACACGTATAGCATCATCAATTTCGATAGAGTAACGGAAATTAACGACGTAATTCCCGTAGGTAATGATAGGCACACCTGACATTTTCACTATACCGCACTTAATGATTTTCCTGCTTCACTTCGATGGTAAGGCTGGTACTATCACACGCAGAAGCTGACTTTCATATTACTGTCACGTCTACTGTGAAGTCAATTACAGCCGCTATTACAGCCGCAATTACAGCCGCAATTACAGCCGCTATTACTTCTGGGTGTTACCATGCTTGGGTTGCTAGCATCGTTTAACGGTAGCCATGTTTTTTTTCGTAGACGTGTTTTCTTTATTCAACACCATTGCCATAGGAGTATTATTGAGTTTTTTGTTCACTCACCGGTTCCTTGTTATCATATGCACTTGGCCAGTATTATAATTTTTTCACAGTCTGCACATGATCACGACATAGAAAGTGGCTTCATTGCTTGAACTTGTGATGCGGCGGCTGCATTTTCGGTAGAGGTGAGAATGCTGTAGTCCCGTGTGCTCAGATTTGGGTGCACGTTAAAGAAACCCAGGTGGTCGAAATTTTCGGAGCCCTCCACTACGGCGTCTCGCATATTCATATGGTGGTTTTAGGATGTTAAACACCACATATCAAACATCATCACTCTTAAACTTGTGACTCAACATTCTTTTCCTGGTCAAATCAAATGAAGTATATTTTTATTCTGTCGCACAGAAAGAAAGCGCTGTTAAAGAAACGAGCTTGAATAGTTCACAGCCTCATAAAAAGGCACAAACTATAAAACGAAAAATGGCAGTGGTATCATCACTGCAGTAAAACATGGCAATACGACACTACAAGGATAATGCGCTATAACAGGGCGTACACATTGTAGTTGTTATTCTTATACATTATTGTACACCAGATTAAAAACGAAATTACTAGACTGTGTACGAAACATATACAGAATAACGTGATTGTCATCCAGAAACAAATGTAGGCACATAATACACTGCATACAAAACAATAGGTAGATTACTACATAAAACACAATTACCGTCATTGAAGTGCAACAAAAGTGAATACCATTGAAAAAAGGAAATAGATATCTGAGGGTTGTTTTGGCACTGAATGAAAGCTATGTTATTGAATTTACTATTGATTTGAAGATCACCTTCGACATCGCTACAAATGTATTGAGTTTCCTTGTTTTCTTTTTTTAGCCTATCGAGACATTCGAACCTGGAGCTTTTATACTGTCCTCTGCTGATTCTGATGTCAGATCTATTGAAAAAAGAATCGCCTCCCATCAATGTTATATCTTGCCTCCACTATGTCATTCATGCGGGTGATTTAGGGTGATGAACCGTTTCATAGCCTAATGGTTGCATTCGATTGTTTCGAATACACTCCGTGCCACCAATAGAGTGTGATATTTTGCGCCGGCAGGGAAGTGAAACTGGAATGCTACTTCAGGTGTGCTTGTCCAACCCCTGTGTGTACATGTGTCACGTGCGTGTAGTAATTATACACTTTCAAAATGAAACAGTTTTTACTGTGCAGTTTGGACCTCGCGACATCTTTAGACAAGGGTATTCATTTCTGGACAGAAGGTGCAAAAACAGTTGTAGCTAATAGTCCCGATTTCGTAAAATTGGGTGCCGTGAACATGTCTGTTGATTTGTAGCGCGCCAAAGTATTGCGGCATTTTCTCAAAACGTGTGTGTATATGAGGAGGGAGTAAACTTGTGTGATAACTCAGTAAGGCTGAAAGATATCGACGTCTCGAGCTTCAGTTTAGTCTATAGTGCGTGAAAACATCTGCTGATTCATGTAGACGTGCAAGGATAGTGGCTTAAGTGGAATAAATACCAGAATTTAACTTTGTTTTGATTGTTAGCAAAAACGAACCTGCGGCAAGCTTTTCGCGAGTCGTTCGCCACTCAGCGAAGTTAAACGCAATGACGTGAATCTGCCAGGCTGACTTAGTTTTCATACAGGCCTGTTAATGTGCTAGTTTGAATGTGAAATTGTACAGGCTGAAACATTTTCCTCCTACAAAACTGTGTGCTGCGTGCCTCAGTCGGAAGTAAGTTAGGTCCAGGCGTGTAGCCAGAAATTTTTTCTCGGGGAGGGTGGGGACACCACCTTGACTTCGGGAGGGGCACCCATTTAAAATGGCTATTTCTCTATGCCATAGAAAAAAATTGGGGGGGGGGGGGAGGAGGGCACGCGCCCGGCGTGCCACTCCCTTGCTACGCCCCTGAGTTAGGGTATAGGTCTCCAGAAACATTTCTAGTAAGCCACTGATCGCGGCGGCACTTCATTGTTAGATCGAAAGTACCCCGTACGGCTACTATACGGCTAACTAATCACTATACTGGGCACCTACGTATTGCGCTAATCTGCCAAGGCTGGATAATGCCGTTTGGTAGAGATACGCGCATCCATAAGAACATCAGGCTCCAATTTTAGAAACACTTTAGCCCAGTCCGGCCAATCCTTCCAGTTCATGACATCGACCACGTGTCTTTACATTGCCTTACATTTTTGTGCCTACTGCTGCCTCACTGACGTTATCTTTCCTTCTTCTCTCTTTGCAGAACCAGGACAACAAGCTGTCTTTAGAAGAGTTCAAAGAAGGCTCAAAACACGACCCGAAGATCGTCCAAGCTTTGTCCCTGTACGCACCGTAGTAGCCGCCTACTCTCCACATCTTTCCGCCCCACTCGACCCTCATCTTACCTTCGACCCACATCTTACCCACACGGGCGAGCTGCCCGAAGTCAGTGCAAGGCTCCGCAGCGGCTGCACTCGGAGCCGGATTTTTTTTATTATCTTTTGGTTTACTGAGGACAAGAACGATCCACCGGGACAGGGAAGATAGAGCCCACCTTCCGTTACCCTTTTCTCGAGCACACACGCATTCCGCGACTCACCGCAGCCATCGCCTCCACTTTCTCTCCTGTACACGCCAATCACTCGCAAGCCACTGTGATGCCCTCTCTGCCCTTCATGTCTCTGACGGAGCGAAGGGGAGGCTGCCATTGAAGGGTTTTCTATCAGCTGTTAACCTATCTATTTCACTCGATGTGTCTCGAGAATCGACGAAATGTTGGCAGTATTGCATCGTACATGCAGCATGCCCTCTGTTCGAACTGCGCATCTGAAAAGGGAAATTTTTTTTTGAATTCAACCATAATTATCTTCCGGAGATCACACGTAGCCGCATTATTCTGGCGTTGAAATGCGGTGCTTGTGCGCCGATACCGCTGTGCCCAAATGTGTCACCTTGTGTACACCGAGCGGAATTTCTGGGGCCTTGTAGAACGCAGGTGTAAAAGAAATGAGCGCGCTAGGAGTTTAATATATTATACTATAGTATGAAAAGATGGCATTGAAGAGAGAGAAAAAAGCATTTTTCTCTTTAGACTCTTGTTTTCCTTCGAAGATCTTCTGATGCGCGTACATTTGCTTGTCCCTGAATACATATTTTTTCGCTGTCTCTCTGCTCCCGTGGCTGGATCCATGCGAAATACGAATGCCTTCTAAATATCTCTTCATTTTTCGACTCTGTTTAAGACATATGACCAGCTTTCCTTTCCTCGTGTCCATCGCTCATTCGTTCCTTTTTAATCAAAGCAGTGGTGCGGACGGTGAGCTGGCGTAAGCTTTCTCGCGATCGAAAACTGAAAGAAGCACTTCTTATTTCTGTCGACTCTTGAAGCGTTCTTCGATTGGATTGCTTTTTTTTCACACACTTTTCTTGGTGTTCAGTCTGACGCAACACCAGCGCATTGCAAAATTAAAGACAAAAAAAGAAGGACTATTAACGTTTAGCACTACTTGCAACAATCAGAACAAAACGAAAATAAGAATTCGCAAGTGTATTACTGAGCGTTCACTCATTTACAATTTATTTCTCGCTTATCAAGATGACGGATGACCTAAACTAATGATGGAAAGAAGATTTGAAGTTAACGTCAAACTGCGCGTTGATCGTTAAGTAATAATACATTTTCGAGTTTGATTTCGTTCGTTCTATTTTCTTCTTGTTTAGCTAACTCATTGGCAAAAATTGCTTTGTCTTTTTGATTCAATGAGCTTAGATGACCGCGCTTGTTTTTTATTGACATTATTTGTGTAATAAAAGTTTGTGCCTTTAACTGGCACCAACCATTCCTCGTAACTTACTAAAAAACGATAAAAAAACGTTGTCAGAGAGTGCGTCACATTGTGTTTCGAAAGTTTTAAACGCATATAACGTGTCCAGAGTAGTGCTTGGATACCAAACATGAAACTGGCATGAGGACACTTTTCGTTCGTGAAATATTATTGACACTCTCGAAAACTTGCGTAATTGGTTAAGCGCTGTTTTAAACAGGCGTTTGTATACTGAGAAGGCGTTTGCACGTTTTTTTTACGAAATTCCATCGTCGTAAATTACAACAGTACGTTCGCCCTTTATAAATGGAACCACAGATCTCAACTCGTTTCGAAAGCTTACACTCTGACGATGTTGTTTTCTTCAGATACTTGTTTTCTAACGCTAATAACTATGCTGTGTTTTCTTTGTTCTTTTGTTATTTTTAGTGCCTTAATTTTTAATGTCAGAAGTTTCCGCCCCGCAGACTATTTGATACGTCGGAAGGGCCCTTTAAGGTTACGGTGTCTCATATATATATATATATATATATATATATATATATATATATATATATAATATATATATATATATATATATATATATAATGACTGGTGTTTCTTTATTAGCTGTCAAAAAGAGGTCTTCGTAGTTCTCGCCAAGCCACTGGTAGTTCCGAGAGCGGAGACGCGTCTTCTATCGGTATCATGTAGAAAACCTGCGGGATAAGTTAAAAAAGAACGAAAATCAAAGAATGATGAAACCGCTGCTACGCCTCGATTTGAGGTGATTGGAGATCCTGAATATGAATAACGCTCCTCGCTCGATATCACCTGTATTCCCGCAAAGGAGAATGAGGAAAAAGCAGGTTGTGAAATAGTATGACGGCCACAGGGAACATGCAACGGCCATCGCGAATTACGCGCTCTTGTATCATAACCATATAGACGCGTTGTTAATCGACATGTCTTTGTCTTACTTTCCTAATCGCAGCAGTTAGACAGGCAAATCGAAGACAAGTAGGGTTGCTATGTATGTCCCCGCAATGGCACCTGCATCTTTTCAGGGTGTCGATCACCCGGAAAAACGGGGCCGTGAAGAACCGCCGAAAAAGAAGCCATCGGATAGTGGAGGCCTGAAATGCACGACTCGTAGTCTCTACCCGGGAAGATTCTGGGGCGGCCGTGGTTAACCGTGCTTCTGGCACGCAGACTCGAGTCCACGGTGTGGCACTTCAGGCGGCGGTGCTCCCATCCAGTATCCCCATGAGACCAGAGCTCCTTGCGAGTTGGTAGCTCTTGTTTGTCACCTCTTTCTTGTTTTTTTTGTTTGCTTTAGCCGCAGGGTCCATTCTTCTTCTGCACTTCTCTACCAGGAAAACCCCCTGGAGAATTTCGCTGCGCCTCGCGGATGGCAGAAAAAACAAACTGCGGAGCACGGAATGTTCTTGCTCTTTGATTTTATTCTGTTTACCATGGCAGAGGTGCAGGCAAAAAGGAACAAAACGTTAAAAGTCAACATTAGACTGCACATCTTTCTATAACTGCCCATCAGGAAGATTGCATTTTTTTCTTTTCTACTCTCTCCTTTATTTTTTCCCTTGATCTTAGTGAGTTTATCCTAAAATGAAACAAAAAGTGTTAGGTTCATTAGGACGGGCTGACACGAAAGGCTCTATCGTAGATTCACTGCGCACCAAGCACGACGTAGCTCAGCAGCACCCAATTGTGCGACGTGACCGCAGATGTTAACGGTGCAATTCGGTTCCGGTAGGCTACGCCACACTTGATCCGTGGAAGCAATCGATGATTTGGTGTGCTCGGTTAATTTTGCTTTGGGAGCTACACTTGATAGCTGTCCCTGTTCGTGGACATTCTCTGCTCGGTGAGCGTTGTTGGCAACAAAAACGAGTATGTTCCATAGCGTCCGTTCTACAGGCTAAGCACAGATAGTGAGCAGACCTGCTTTCGTTTGACTGGAGAGATTAGCGATCGAAACACTTGAAAAAGTAAACTGGCATGGAAATTTCATTATCTTGCGTTCTCTCTCTTTTTTTAAGGCAGTCGTTTTGTTTCAGCAATGAGGTCGTCAACGGGAACTCTATTTTTTAGAATTGTAATGCAACAACTATTGGAAATTTTCGTGGCTGCCTCAGGCACAGCGGGTTTCAGTTTTTGCACAATAAACTACACACCCATGTCTCGAACATCTGAACGTATTATGTCACGAATATAGGAGTTTGACTGCGCGTCGCAAGCGGGGATACCCTTGAAAACACTTTACCCTGCGTAGTAGAAAGTTACACTTCCACTCTATGAGCGCTCTTGATTTGCTGCGATAAAAACCTCGCAGCGGGTATAAAAATTGACAAAACTTGTCGTACGTTAAAAAAGTGGAGGTTCTAGGGTCAATGTGTAACCCCGGTGATTAGCCGCCATAGAAGGACAGGCATAGAAGTATACAGCAAAGGGGAGCGCGCGTTGGTCACGAAGCCTGCAGCAGCGCTTGAGCCTTTGCAACTTCGGGCGTATAGCAAACTGTGATAAGCGTGCGTAAGAACCACGCTTAGCTGCGTATAGCAATTTTACGAAGTGTTGTAGCTTGCATTGAGCGTAGCTATCTGGTTGTTGTTGCTTTTTTTTTCGCCCCTTATTCCTCTTCTAAAAGAAAAAAAAGCGAAGTAAGGTTTGTAAGCTAGGGATTCAGTATGTACACAGGATGAAGCCGCTCCGTGCTTTCTTCCAACGCCTCACATAGAACTATGGAGACGACCTCGCTCAACACGTGTGATCAATCTGCAAAGTCTTAATGTGCCATCCTGAGCGCTTTATTTCATATTTGGTTGTTTTTCTTGCCCACAAGCTGATTAGTTGCTCGAATAGGACTATCTTCCAGTAAATATAGTGTGGAGAGAAAGACAATAGGCATAAGAGGAAAGATGGTCTTGTAATTCCAGAATAGTTCATGAGGAACGATTGTTAGGCCACTGAACCACATCAATGAACCACAGAACCAATTTTGTTTTCATTAGGCCTCCTTTGTAACGTATTATGAAGGAACGTACTAGATATTACTCCAGGGTGGCATCCGCATGACTGATAAACAGGGTTTTTAAGCATTCCGCCTGCTGCACGTGACTGGCTTGCATTCGCTCACTGTTCATTGCTTATAAAGTTGTTCATGAAACGCATATTCATATTTATAATATATGTCAATATCTCACGTTATTCCGCCGACCATGCGTCTAGTTTATTCGCGTTTTTGGGCGACAGATGACAGGCCGGCTATTGTGTTTTTTCACTGTTAGGATAGCAAATCGGAAAGATAATGTGTTCTTTGGCACATCATGTAATCCCGTACATTTCAATCTTCACTCATACAATCGTCATGTTACGAGATATACTGCTACACAAGCAACACACAGCTCATACCGACGTAAAGATTAAAAGATGTGATTTGCTTGTACTAAGAGAACGCTGTATGGGTTAGATTACTTCGTTTCGAAGTTTGCTATCGCCCTTCGCAGGCCACTTTAAAAACAATTCTAGCTGATCTACATTCAGTTTACTGCTTCTACTCAGAATCATGAAAGAGATATGCCTGTTTGAATATGTACAGTCATATATTTATTTACATTGCCGGAAAGAAACCAATTTTTCTGCAGGGTTTGTGCAATGTGTTCCGTACATTCACGTGAAAAGAGCAATGTGTGTCTATCACGACACGAGAAAAAAAATTGAGCATGATCTCAAGGTTGTGGACCAATCTCCAACGCCATCCTTTAGTTTTGTTACACGCGATGCGTAAGGGGAACACCAGTGGTTGAACCTGATGAGATTGAGGAAACCGTTGCAGCTTCGGGCTGTGGAAAGGCAAAAAAAAAGATAATGACCGGTGATACATGTAGTTCTGACAATGCCGGACTGTTTAAACATTCTTGATCAACGTTATGTTCAGCGCACGGATCAATATCATTTTTTTCGCGGTGCTTCACACGGCTTCGCGTTAAGATACCGCAGTTACGCACCTGTTCACTACCCTCGCCTTGTCCCCAACCTTACTCCAATTCTAACTCCTCCTCTATCTTCTCTTTCTCGCCAAGGCGCGAAATCAGTTTGCGCGCACTTTACATAATCAAAAGGCGTACACGAACAGCCCGTTCCTTCGCAGTTTACGTCCCAATAACTTCATGCCTAAGCTGCGTTTTAAAAAATTGCAGAAATGCTGCATCACCATCTACTCTAGCCACACACAGACACCACACTCATGTCGTCCGGAAGCCCTTCTTTCGGAGTTCGCGTCACTCCTGACACCGCAAGGAGAAATTGTCCGAAAGGCCACTACACTCGAGTCGTCATCGTCACTCCTCGACACAATATACCACGTGAAGTGTGGTTGCCAAACCGTGCCGAAATCTTTTGAGAGAAAAAAAAAAGAAGGAAGGAAAAAACAGCGGTAAAGCTCTTTATCTCAACAGCGTGTGACTTGCTTGAATTGTGGAATGCTGCAAATAATTGGACGTACGCACAGTGATGCCTGTAGGGAAGAAAACTTTTCTGCGTTTGTTTCTTTGGGAATGTCGGCGCGGAGTAAAAACAGAACGCGATGATTCCCCACTCAACCATAGCTCAAGAGAAGAAAGAGCTCAGCTTCACGATTTCCTTTTTGTCTCTTTCCTAGTTGCTGTTCCACACCAACTTCCAAGAAAAAAACGAAAAACAAAAAACGAAGTACGTTTCGTTCCCTCCAAGCCGAATGCTTTGTACGCAACCAAGAGTCTTCGGCTTTAGCCGTTGCAGGAAAAGCTGAGCTGCGCACGACCGGGTTCGTTATTTTCTAACTTCGGGCGAATAAAGGAGTCACAAATCGTCTTCTCTTCTGATTACCCGAAAGTTCGAAGCGATGGTTTTTTCATCCATATATACAGATATAAATATGTAGCCCCTGAGAACTCTTGCAGCACTTCTTTGAAGAAAGCTGCGAACAGGCGTCGCAGCGATCTATCAGTCCCACGCACATTTCACTCAACATACGCTGTTGTAATGCACCAATTTCATTTTTTTTCTTTTGCAATTAGCCGCACTGCCTTGAACGAGAGCGGCGATTCTCGAGGCCATCTGAAGTCCGAGGGTATGAATCTTGAAGCAGCAGGGTTTGCGATTGGTGCTCTAAAACAGACCATTTCGCTTTTACCGGGTGAGTAATTTATCGGAGGGAAACTTAGGAATGGTGTTACTCTGGCATTTTAAACTGCAGTCTGCAGTCTGTTTGATACCACTCCACTTATCACCATCCATTCGGTAGACAAAAGAGAAGTGCGAGTGTTGGTCAACTCGCGCAGCATTGTGATACAGGCTTGTTTCATCCTGGTCTTCGTCAAACACTGGTTCTCGTGGTGATTCACTGAAAAAAAAACTTACGGCGTCGAGAAGCGCTTCATCAAAGCGCTGTATCAATATTTGTCACGAGCTGCTGCTTCGAGCCTCCGGCTCAACGTCTCGAGATTGTCCCTCTCCCCAAAGGTGCGCCACTGTCCCCCGCGAGGCGGACCACGACGGTAGAGGAGGGCGTCTCCTGCAGAGACGCGCGCATGCTTCACGAGTCGTTCGCCCCACCCAACCCCCTGAGCTTGCACCAGCGAGGCTTGCAAGGCTCATCTCTGGGTTTGTTTTAAGCCAACTTTTGCTCGACATCTGCCGCTATCCCCAACGGGCATCTCGCATATGGGCATCACGATAACACATACTAATCCAACAGAAAGGAAAAAAAAACTGACAAGAAATCGCGCGTTTTAACATTCCGCGAGGGTTTTCTATGGTTCTTTGTTCCTCTATATTGTCACGAATTTCCCCTTTCGACGGTGGAGGGAGTTGCGTAGGAGGAGGCCGACGCGCACGATGCGATGAGTTCACCTTCACCCGCCCTGAGAGTCGCTTATTGCAGCGTCCTCTTTCGCGCACACTGCACTTCAACTGTAGGCGGTAATCGTAGAGTCGGAACTCGCAGACAAGATTTTTCTGTAGGGCTCGGGACGAAAGTGTATAGCATTGTCCAATTCTATCAAAAAGAGCCAAAATTTTACTTTCTTTCACTTCATGGACAAACACCTTAAGTCATTAAGGGGACATTTAATAGCAGCGCTGTTAGTTTAGACTGATCGAGTAATATTTTGAATGTATATTTGCAGTGATTTGTCGGTAATGCCTAGGTATTGCCAAAAGAAGGGCTAATTGTATGTTTAATATTTTAAATATATGTTCAGCGAAAGAGCAGCACTGGAAGGGCTGCGGCATATAACAGGTATCAGGGTATTAGCTCGTACTTATGGCGCAGGAAAAGTTAATGACGCTTGCTTCAGCATTTCGCCTTAATGTTCGCCTTAATGTCGTGAAAATCTACGACATTAAGGCGAACTGGTGCAGTAATATTGTTATTAGGAGAGCAAATTGGCCTAGTTTGTGTATATTGGTTTCAGACGTAACTAATTATCGCAGAAAAAGACAATGTACATGGTGAAAACAACAAGCAGGAAGCAGTGCCAAGACAGCAGCGCCGCGTTATGTCTGTTGTGTTTACCTTGTTCGTTGCCTTTTTTGGTCAAATTAAGTGTTGAGCAGGATTATTAGCAGGTGTTGCCTTTCTTCAGGTTTCGAGTCGTTTTAGGCTTAGAGAACGTTACTTGCTGTTCAATGGTTACTTTTTTTCATAGAAGAGTAACTTACTGTGCTACCTTTACTTAATAATCACCCATGAACTGTGGCCATGTAGCTTGAAACATTTGTCCATTGACTTCGTGTGGTCATGTCAAATCCGTTAAGAGTGTAATCTCCTATCGCGACCACTATTGGTCTTTCGTGGGTTTTTTTTAACCAATATACAAAGGCCACATTTACCACGTTAACTTGTGAAGTGAGTCCTAACTGTTACGCCTTTCTTTTTCTTTTTGCAAACTTAATACTGTTATTTGTATCTGAGGTCCAATACTATTCTATAACACCGGCTTCCGATAATTGTAGCTGATTTCACTAATGTGACCAGTCAATGCGCTAGTTGTGGCCATCTGACGCCGCAGTTTCATGCAGCCAATCACTGACTCTGGCGCAAGTAAGCGCGGCTCAGCGTGCTTACGAAAGGCAGGCTTATTGCGGTAAAGCACTCGGCGGAAGCATATTCTTGCGCGTTCGCTTCTTCTTCCTCCTACGCTCTCTCTCCCGGTCGTGCTCTCCAGTGTTTCGTGCTCTCAATGTTATGTTTATCTTGTCGGTTCCTCCCGGAGCGCGCCCCTTTAAGTCGCAGCTGTTGCCTTTCCCGCGTCTTGTGTCATTTGCCACATTCCCCCCCGAATGCGCGGTACCATTGCAGCCTCCTCAAAAAGACTACTGCTAGTGCTACCACCACCGCCACTACCCAAGTCAGTCGAAGGCTGTGTCATCCGTTAGTTAGAAATGTTGTGGTCCAATTTTTTCTCTCATGCTGCAGCGTAGGGCATCTGTCCGGTAGGAACCTGGTACGTAAAGGCGTAGTTTTTTTTCAGTGTTTGGTAATGACTATGTTTACTTGAACATTTCTTGGTATATATATAAATAAATAATATATATATATATATATCTATATATATATATATATATATATATATATATATATATATAATATATATATATATATATATATATATATATATATATATATATATATAAGCTTGTTTTTTACCCACTCATCTGCGTCGCCTACAAGCCATAACTAATGCGAGTAGGCGGGCGAGCAGACGTTTTTTTTTAAGTTTACAAGACCATTTTTTGAGCTGTTGATTTGCATTGTTTTGTCTCGTTTTTGTTCTTTGCAATCACGTCACTTTTTGGGCAACTGTACGAGACGCAGAATCTCTAAGTTGTACAACACTGGCGGCGCGTTCTTTACCGGTGTTCCCTTCGTAGCGTGCTTCCTCCGGCCAGTCGCCGTGCGCCGACAATATATCATTCCAGGCGTGCCGGATGGACATGCTGAGCTGCCCGAGGTTGAAGGCTGTATCGCTTACTGCGGCACTCTGTGGAATTGCAGGCCGCCACGAATCATTAGTCTGCTAGTGTGGAGAAAGATGCAAATGCTGGTGCCAATCATTGTTAACTTCTGTCACTCTCTCTATACCTGCTGTCTTTGGTCTTGAGAAATCGTGTCTTTCAGCTGTCTGCGCACGGGAAGCACACGCTGCTGGATGAACGAGTCGTGGGTTGAACCCGAGTCTCCGCGTGGTGATCCACGGCTGAAAGCCATCTCTTCGCGAATGTCGCGGAAAAAAAAATTGTCAAGGGGCGTTGACCTTGCAGTGACTGTGCGTTGTTGTGCTCGTCAAAATGGGAGATTATACGCTTTCTTTTGAACGCGCTGCCAGAACTATCTGTTGGATGTGTTGAAAAACATGGCAGATTCGTTTGTATACTGTCGCTGCTGCTGCTGCTGCTGCTGTTGATGATGGGCTTGAGTAGTAAAGTTATTGGCGCTAAAATCTGTGACTAGCCGAAAAATTGCTGCGTACGCTGATAGTCGCTGGTGCATTTTGATGGTCGCCTCTACTTAGGGTAAGTGACGAGCCTTATTTAGGGAACTTTTGTCATGCATTCGGCCCATATTTAGAAAGAGAAAAGACAGCGATGTGGTCGTTTCATTCGCTATACAGAATAGTAAAGCGAGGAAAAAAAAGAAGTTGTATATGACCGAGTGATTGCTCGCCGTGCAAGATTGTCAAAGAAGAGCTTTTGAAACGCGCAAGAACTTCATTCGCCTAATTTTGATCAGTTAATGCAATGGCTAAAACAGATGCTATAGAAATACAGGCAGATAACCTCTTCCGGCTTGTGTAATAGTATATAAAGGAGATCTCTATATTTTGGACGTGCTTTCTTTCGCGTCTTGCCGAGAGTCGCGGAAGAAGAAAGGAAATGTTAATAAAGAAGAAAAAAATATGCATATATTACTGTTATAACTGTAAATATCTGTTTCAAATGACGTAGTGCTCAAATGCGGGCATCGCAAAAATTACGTGAGCTCGTTTATGGCGTTGACATAATTAACAGTGTGCGTCAATATGTGTGCTGCGGCTTCATTGCAGACTTTCTGTTATCGAGGCGTCAATATTACTTCAAAATGTCGGTACCAGTGAGTCTTTTTTTTCCTTTTATTAACCCTTTTTTATGTCGTTGGCTCGGGGGTTGACAATCGGCTCTAAATGTAATGATGGTGCTTAAGCTTTGCGCAGGCGATATTCTTGATTATGTGATTTTTACTTGTTGAAAACACACACAAAAAAAATTGTCCCATGTGCCTAAGTAAAGCCGCTACGCAGCACACCAGTGTAGTGGTAGCAAGCTTCCACCAGAAGCCACCAGTTAGTAACAGCGTATCTTTTCCTTTCTCTATTTCTTGATACTTTGACATTCGTGCAATTGGTAATCTTGGTAAGTTGCGCCCTGATCTGCCAACTTCATCAAACAGCAGCATGCTACGAAAATGGGACATGTTTCGAGGACGAGAGTGCTTGTTCGTGAGTGAAAGCCTGAAAATGAGCATGCCGACAGCTGACGGCAACAACAGGTCATGTCCAGCTCGGCACGCCCGAACTCCGTGTTTCTCGTGTGATTCTGGTGATTACGGTAACAGTGAAGTTTTAGAACACAATCATTGTTTACGGACTTTCACACAGCCACTGTTGCATCTTGCCAGTTTATCCTTGCCCCCACCTCACAGACCAAACAGTGTTCACATAATACTTGACTGCTATTTTGAACTTATTTTGATGTTGGTTGCTGTATTCATGGTATGTGTTTATGTGGGTGTGGTTATCCCCCTCCCAAATGAGAACATGTGACAGATTTGAAGAATTGACGGTGGGGGAAAAAAGAGGACCGGAGATATTGTATATATACAGCCTATTTACACCTATACATAATGTAGGCAGTTATACACTCTAAACTCTATAATAATATTATTAATAAAATGAAATTCACTGCTTCAAAAAACTGACACTTTGAAACCTGCATTGTATAAATGCGCAAAAAAAGGTGAAAAGAAACTCTATTCGGAGCATTTCTGATTCCTCCCACGCTGTTCATACCTAAGGCGCACATTTAGCCATTACTGACAATTTTGTAAAAACAATTCTTGGAAACAAAATAAATGTTACATGTTTCTCTGGGTGCATGTTTACTTTTAGATGCCAGCGCTGAACGGTGACAGCGCTCGGGAATGCACCAGTCTACCTCAGCGCAGGTGACATTCATGTTCCGGAGAGAGAGAGAGAGAGAGATAAAGATGCAAGGAAAGGCAGGGAGGTTAACCAGACGCACATCCGGTTTGCTACCCTGCACTGGGGAAGGGATAAAGGGGAGAAAAGAGGTTGCAGAAAGATGAGAAGGTACACACAATCACGAGCACACTCGGGGAGCACACACAGTCTACAGGCGGTCGCTCAGGTTTATTGACTTGAGGTAAAGTAGCAGTGCTTTTGTTGCTTTCTGCGCAACTGAGGCAGATGCCCAAGGTCCTAGTATCTTCTGCACACAAAATGGTTCGGGGTCAAGTCGATTCAAAACCATCCGGAGCTGGCATCGCTGTGTGTCGTAGCAAGCGCAACTGCACAGGACGTGTTCGATGGTCTCTTCAGCTCCGCAGTAGTTGCATGTAGGAGTGTCTGCCATACCAATGCGAAAGGAGTACACCTTTGTAAATGCAACACCCAACCAAAGGCGGCATAACAGTGTCGCATAGGAGCGGGAAAGTTGTGATGGTAGCTTTAGCTTGAGCGAAGGATCCAGTTAATAAAATTGACACCTTTGGAAGCTTGTAGACGACCAGAACGTGCGTGTGAGATCTCGAGCCAGCAGGTAAAGTTGTCTTGCTGCATCATTCCTTGATAGAGGAATCGGGACTACACGGGTTTCTTCATGGGCTGAACGGGCTGCATCATCGGCTAATTGATTTCTGGTAATACCGATATGTCCAGGCAGCCATTGATATATAATATCATGCCCTCGTGCAAGAGCTTCATGATGGCAATGTCTTATTTCTTGTACCAGTTGGTCATGACTCCTCCTACGCATGGCAGACTGCAAACTCTGAAGCGCTGCCTTCGAATCACAGAATATGACCCATTTTCCTGGACGTTCTGAACGAGATATTGTAAAGCAGCCCTTACAGCAGCAAGCTCTGATGCATAGATGTAGTCATATGCGACAACTTAAACTTGATTGTCATTTTCTGCAGCCGGAATTACAGCGGCACCTGATGAGCTGCTGGATGAGACGGACCCATCAGTGTATACCTGCGTTCGGTCTAAGTACAACTCATGTAATAATAGCAGTGTTGCTTGCTTCAATGCTACTCTGGAGTGACTGCTTTTCTTTTTGATTCCCGGAATTTCAAGACGTACTTGCGGCTGGTCGAGGCACCACAAAGGACAAGCCGTTCTCGCAGCTGGCGTATCTCCTGATGGAATGCTGTTTAGGTGCTTGGCTATGACGTCTGAAAACGTAGCACGTGGTCTTCCGGAAGGTAGAAGGGCCAATTGGTGGTCGGGGACACGGCTAGCATGTCGAATGTGCGCTCTGAGGCAATACACAACTATATATGTCCTGACCGGATGGTCTTTGACAAGCATGATTGTGGCATAAGTAGAAGCGTATCGGGGCAGTCCTAGGCAGATACGCAGTGCCTTACCCTGCAAACTCTCCAATGAATGAGTATTCGATTTGCAAGTGTTAGTCAGTACCGGGCAAGCTGTAGCGCAATAGACCCAGAAATAGGGCCCTGTACAGCTGTAGCATGGAGGCCACAGAAGTTCCCCATGCTTTACCGCACAAGAATTTCATGATTTTGCACAATAGATAGCAGTCTCTTCTTCAAGTACGCACAATGTGGGCTCGACGAAAGACTTCTTTTGATTATTATGCCCAGGAAACGATGCGTCCGTGCATATTTGACACTCTGCCCATTGATGTAAACAGGGTATGGCGTCATTGGTTTGCGTGTACACGCCATCAACGCGCACTTCACAGTTGATATATTTAGGCCTTGTTTCTGAAGCTAGGCTGTTGTGAGGGTTGCTGCCCGCTGTATTCGTGCACGCACCTGAGGGCGAGTAACTGCAGCACTCCAGAGGCAAATATCATCGGCGTATATGGATAGGCACACCGACTTTGGCAGAACCTTCACCAGAACAATGAGGGCCACATTGAACAATGTGGGGCTTAAAACACTTCCCTGAGGTGCTCCGCAGTAGGTGCAATGTTGGGCAGTTGTACCCTCATATGTTTGTACAAAGAAACCCCTGCCAGTTATATAATCTTTTATCCATTGAAACATTCGTCCACCAATGCCATTGCTGCGAGAGAAGTGAGCATGGCATCGTGAGTTACATTATCATATGCAAACCCTTCACGTCAAGAAAGAGTGCTACTGATATGCGCTTGCGACTTTTTTCTTGTTGAACAATTGTCGATAAGTCAAGGACACAGTCAATGGAGGAGCGCCCCCGACGAAAGCCTGCCATGCAAGAAGGGTATTTGGTGTATCGTTCCAAGTACCACTCGAGACGAAATAGAACCATTCTTTCCATCACTTTTCCGAGGCAGCTTGCGAGGGCAATAGGGCGATACGCTGTCAAGTCCAATGGTGATTTTCCCGATTTCAAAAGTGGTATTAATCGACTTATTTTCCATTCTCGAGGAACACTGCCGCTGAGCCAGGAGTTGTTGAAGCATGTTAAAAGTTCTTTTCTGGCTTTTTGTCCAAGGTGTCCCAATGCACTATAAGTAATACCATCAGGACCTGGCGATTACATGCGCTTAGAAGCGACTAACGCACCTTCCAGTTCTTCCATGGTGAACGGAATGTCCATTTCTGGTAATCGCGTCTCAGGAACGATCACGGCGTCAATGCTTTCGTTCATAATATTCCCGGCAACTCTCGTGCAAAATTCTTCAGCCACCTCGAGTTCTGTTTTTCCATGATGGAGTGCCAAAGCTTTAAAAGGGTGCCGTTGTTGTGGAGAGGAGCGAAGACCACGAACTGTTCTCCAGATATATGACAGAGGTTTATGAGGGTCTAGAGATTCGCAGAATGCTTTCCAGCGTTCGCTCTCCAGTTTGTAAATTCGTCGTTGAATCTTTTTCTGGAGCCGCCTTGCTTCCCTCAGATCGTAAATTGATCTTGTGCGTTTGTATCGTCGTTCAGCACGCCTTCGTATAGCACGTAATTTTTCCAGTTCGATGTCAAACTGTGTTACTTTAGACGAAAATGGTAATTTACATTTGGACGCTTGCATAGCTTCCGCTATGGTATTTTCCAGGCTGCAGGCGAGGCCTTCTTGGCAAGCGTTCTCAACACGCGATGCAAACATCGAGCAGTCATTGCCAATGCAACACCAGAACAGAAATTTTTTATGATACCATCGATCGTCACGTAGGTGGGTATGTGATCACTCCCATGAGTCTCAATATCGCAAAACCACTTAACTTTGTGAGAGAAGCAACCGTGACACCAATGTCAGGTCAAGGCAACTGCCATACGTGAGACCCCCGCAGATATGTGGGGGTACCATCGTTCATGATGGAAAGGTCGTAATCGGAAGCGAATGTCACAATGTTCCGGCCCCTGGCATTCATCCTAGTGCTTCCTCAAAGCATGTGATGGGCGTTGAAGTCACCGGTGATGATCCAAGGCCCATCCGTTCTCATTAGGATGTCTTTTAATCTGTCGCAGTCAAATAGCGATGACGGAGATATATATATCCACCAATAAGCGTGAACGAAACTGCATTCTTCTTCACACGAAGGCACACGTACTGATTGTCGCCATTTGAACTTATTGGGTGCGAAAGATAAGTCAAGTCTGTGCGAATGTAAACAATTACTTTGCTTCGTTCTTCGCAAGCGGCTTAACAAAAAGCTTCATAACCGGACAATCTATAAGGCGTTGATACGTTTGGTTCACATATGACAAGTATAGGAAATTGATTGGCCCGACAAATTGGAGAAAGTCAGAGATACGGGACTTCATGCCTCTGGCATTCCACTGAAAAATCGACGCACTTTTAACTTCAGTGCGGAAGATGAGATTTTGTTGAGCCATTGTGCTTATACGAAGTTAGCAAGAGCTGGATTCAGTGCATCCAGTATTTGCAGTGCACTCTTAGCAGACGGAGATTGTATGCTGCTCAGTAGCGTGCGAATCGTGGCAATTAATGATTGCACGATTGCAGCCACTTGCCTGTCTTGGTTGGAAAGATCTCGAACCGGGAGCGCGGACTGGCCGTCATGAAGCTCCTTCGGTTCGCTTGATGCTGCTTCCCTTTGAAGTGCAGGCCACTCTGTCGCAGTTAGGGTATGCTCACTGGCTTTGTCCTTTACAGCCTTTCCCACGGCATGTGGTCTGGGAGGCAAAGGAGGTGGTACTGATGAGGGATCACGCAAACGTGTCGAGGAGGTAGCGGGCGTCCTCGAAGACCGACGTCGACGTGAACGACGCCTTCTGACTTTAGCTGCGGCTTCTCGATGAGATGAGTGATCGCGCACCATCTCCTTCAAGATGGCAATTTCTTTCTGAATCCACGGGCAGTCCTTCGATGTGGCTTCATGGCATCCATTGCAATTAGAGCATTTCTTGACAGTTGCGACGCACTTATCCGCTTCACGGTGCTCGGCGCAGCGGTGGCATACCACCGAATTCTCACAGACGCTGCTCACATGTCCAAGTTTCATGTATTTACGGCACTGGAGAGGCTTTGGAATGAAAGGCCGCACAGCATGTCTGAAGTACCCCACCTTCACATGAGAAGGGAGTGATGTGCTCTTAAACGCAATCTTCACACAGCGAGACTTGCCTAGCCGGGTGACATCAACAATTGGAGTATCAGTTGTTGACTTGACAAGAAGTTGTAAGTCCTTATAGGAAATAGCGACATCAATGTCGTAGATCACGCCGGTTACTACATCACATCCCAAGGGAACATGAGAGCGCACCTGGTTGCCGTCCAAGTCAGTTACACCGCGCAGAACGCCCAACGCACTTGCGTGCAAAACGTCCACAGCCAGTATATTCTTTCTGGCGTTCACTCTTATGTCCGTGATCTCATTTGGCACGAGCGTTTCTAGAGACCTCGACACAGACTGTCTGTTAAGGCGTTTGATGCTGACGGTAGGAAGTGCAGGCAGAAACTGATGGTATAAGTGTTCGATTTTGGCGCTTCACTTACAGTTTGAATAGTTGAGGATGAGGATGTCCTCATGTTCCTTCTCTTCGCCTTGCGGCTCAGCACAGGTTGGAAACCGCCATCTGAGAAGTCCTCACTGCTGAGATAGTAAGCATGAGTATCTTCACTGTCGCTGTCGCTCGCTTGTCTCATCCGCTTCCTGGAGGCGGCCGCCGCTGACGCCGCTGGTGCCGGCAGGCGCCCGGGGTGGTCTACATCCATCCCCTCCAAGGGAGCAGCGAAAACTGATCAACAGACTTAAATTACAACTGAAATACGCCGGAGTTAGCAGAAGTAGCTCCTATTCAAAACACACTTCTTCGTCTTCTTCCCGGAGAGAATATTAACCATTGTAAATAGGAATCTATTTACCACAAAGCCACAACCCATAATGCCTACAAAGGCCTATTGCAGATCGGAGCAGTGATTTGAGCGAAAACAAGTGTTAATCTTTGAGTGGAACATTAGCCTGATTTGTAGTAGTGAAGACTTTCTAGAAAGATATAAACTTTACGTTGTTTGCTGCCACATATCTGCATTTTTCCTATGGAAAATACGAATTAGGTTACGAAACAGTAAACGCCCAGTGAATAGCTTACCGGGTGGTCTGACCAATGCAGCCAGTGTCTCAACATGAATCGGCTAAAGGTGAGTGCGAGTGAGTTTTAAATATTTTTTTTTTGAATTTGTTGAAGCCGTTGAGTGTACGTGGTTACTTTTTGGACGTTCGTCTCTTACTCTCCCCCTGCTATTTTTTTTCCTCTTTCTGTGATAGCAGCCATTCATTCATGCAAGGTAGTGAGATGTAATTAATGCAAGTGTCCGTGCCCATTAAAAAAAGGCAGTGCTACTTACTAACTTTGAGTTAGTAAATTGTTCTCACAACATTCACTGCTAA
The DNA here is from genome assembly GCA_013436015.1 of Rhipicephalus annulatus. Taxonomy (NCBI): domain Eukaryota; kingdom Metazoa; phylum Arthropoda; class Arachnida; order Ixodida; family Ixodidae; genus Rhipicephalus; species Rhipicephalus annulatus. Next base: position 751,772 of record WOVY01001264.1, on the reverse strand, counting down.
AGTAGTTACTGCAGGTAGTAGACCACAGACGTTTACTACCTTAGAAGCAACCAGATGTAGTAAATGTGTGTGCTCTACTACCTGCAGTTACTACTTAAGTGCTGAATGTTGTGACAATTCACTAACACACTACCTAGAAGTTAATAAGTACCACTGCCTTTTTTTAAAGAGTGGGCCCCTAGTTAACTATTCCTCTCTGTTTCTGTGTAAATATTTATCCAGATACTAAAGGCGGCTAGTCAAAATGGTAGCAATTGTGCTCAAGCGCACTCGGACTTAATGCCACTCCAGACTTTTTTGCACCGCAACAGAGTGATTGGAAGATGCAGATGGATTAAATAAAGGGACGTTGGCTGATTCGTCTTCCATATGAATTCTTCATAACACGAAAGTGAGGAGTCCTCATATAAATGTTAAATGGTTGCCACTTTGTTCGACGATAACACATGTGGCTTTATCAGTGTGTATTGCCATTGGGCCGAGATGCCAGCTTTTGCGAGGATGCGCACATGTTAACACTTGGTGTAGACCGCCAACGTCGACGAGCATAATAAACCGCGCATGGTAGCACGTGGACAGTGATGAAATAGCAAGAAACAGCGGATGGTAAACGCCGCCACTACGAATGTTCGTAAACCATACAAGAAGCTTGTAAATGAGTTCGGCAGATTCAACCTTTTGTGAGAATCAGTTTCATGTGAAACAGTGAGCGAGTAGTAATTTCATGCTGAATTTTTGGCGTTGAGCCAAGCGACACGAGGTGGATGGGCGTGTTTTTGTAAATAGAGTAGTTCTGTGCACATGGCGGGATAACAAGGCCCACCGACTACATAAGACGCTTAAACGGTAACTTATGGCTTGACGTAGAATCTGCACTCATGTTAGATCACAGACGTCTGTATTATGAAAACGAAGGGCACTTTATGATTAGCGTATTACTTTTTACTAGCGCATTCCTCCGGGGTCGGGCAACGCTTGAATATACCTTGGTGATATTCATAGCAGTAAAAATGTAGTGTTTATTAGACTGCTTTAAAAGCTAGTGGAGCTTTGCTTAAACCACAGTTGCTCGAGGTTCACCCGGCATGACGCCTGTAACATAAGGGTACATATGTAGTGTTCTTTGTTGTAAAGTTGGATAGCCAGCAGTACAACCTAACTTTGCACCCTAAATTAAGAGTCTACATAGGGTCTTTTTCCAAACCGGTTTCTAGACCTGGCAAGGCTCTATGGTAGAATACCTGAGTTTTGCGACGTACGCGACAGGAGTTTAACGTTATCGGTGTGATGACCAGACAGTCATATTCGTCAAGACCTCTTACCCCCCCCCCCCCTTCCAGTTTTGTTCTACACTACACTAAGGTCCGTATTCACAAACACTCGTCAACCAGAAACTCGATCTCAAAAGATCCTTGAGGACCGTTACTCGTTCCAGAATCACCCTCGATTCGAAACTTTCCTCCAATGGAGAGAATGCGGAGTGTGCTGCTCGAGACTCTCGAGGTATAGCCCAGAAGCTCCCTCGAGCGCTCCTCATCTTGATTTCCAATGGCAGATCCCGATCAACATTTTTCTGCTCTGAGTGGAACAATCATATCCGAATGCCAGATCGGAAGCACGAATTGTCTGTTACAATGGCAGATTGAGAGCAATCACAGATTTAGCATTGCTTCGCGGAGCAAGAATTTTCGCTGCTTCGTAATCGGCGGATTTTACCGGAAGTTTGCCTGACTCACCCCCGTATTCACAAACGCTCCTCGACTCGACTTTCACCCTTCATTTGACAGAGTTCCGCACTTCGCCGCTGCTCGGCTAAAAATGATGCTGCGCTATAGAATAGCAGCAAATTATCACTGATATGCAGTGACTTTCCCTGCCTATAGATGGCGCTCTCATCGGCTTTCTCGAGTGAAGGTGGGGCGTTGAGTGAAGGGGCATTCTAGAATACGGGGGCTAGTCTGTGCGCCCGCCTTTCATCCCGTAACGGCGGGATGTTTAATGTCGCGGGCAGCCATATAAAGCAGGAAAATGCTTCGCCCTCTCCCCATCGCACCCTCTCATGTCCCCTCGCAAGATTTCCGTGTATCGACTGCTCCCGTCAATACGCACGCGTCCCAATCGCCGATTTTGCGATAGCAATCCCGCTCTGATCCACACGCTCCGTTGATTGATTGATATGCGGGTTTTAACGTCCCAAAGCCACCGTATGATTATGAGAGACGCCGTAGTGGAGGGCTCCGGAAATTTCGACCACCGGGGGTTCTACAACGTGCACCCAAATCTGAGCACACGGGCCTACAAGGCTTCCGCCTCCATCGGAAATGCAGCCGCCGCAGCCGGGATTTGATCCCGCGACCTGCGGGTCAGCAGCCGAGTACCTTAGCCACTAGACCACCGCGGCGGGGCACGCTCCGTTCACGATCCAGCCGAACGCTCGTGATCCGCCATTGGAATTCAACATCGGATTAGCTTGCATGAAACCATGAGAGGAGTATTTTTATTTGGCCGCTTTTTTCGATTTCGCTCATTGGGTTCACCTTGTTTCCGATGAAATCGAAAATGGGGCTGAAGCAACGAACTATATACCTATAGTATTGATCGTCTGAATTCATTAGGAGAGTATATAGTGACAGAGATTTCAAGAGTTCTTTGCTGCCACAGATGCGCACGGCGGCACGTTTTTTACGAAAACAATTTCACAAGATCCTTCGTGTGCATGTAACGTTCTCATATAGCACTGCATAAGAATATATGTCCAGCTGCTCTGATACGTGAAACGTTGTGAACACGTTTAAATCATTCATTTAGGCATCGCCTTCATTTTCCTCTTTCTTTGCGAGCTCCCTTTTTTTTATTTAAGTCTGAGAGCCACTTTTCTGTTCATGCAATAATGTGTGGGCTGAGAGTTGCATAGTGAGCACACAGTTTTCTCCGTGCAATGTTCTTTACTTCCACATAACTGCTATTTGAGCGATGGTTTTCAATCATTCGCACGTAATTTTGAACTGGGGATCTGACGAGCTCCCGCTCCTCTTCTGAGTAAACAAAGTGCACTGAAAGCTCCCAGTATGTGGGGTTTTTTTCGCTTTCTTTCAACTAAAAAAATCACAGCATTTCCATGGAGTGAATGATGAGTCGGCGAAGCGCCGGAGGTACATCGGTAATCCGCGAATCCCATTCGCATGTAGCTACTTTCTAAAGGATGCTTTGAGCACCAAAACAAGAATGCTTATTTTAATTTTCATCATAAACTATTGTTCTACGTTTTTTTTTTGAGTTGGTGGTACGACGGACGAAATGTTTATCATGTGTTGTGTTGACAGAGCTCCTGACGTTGTCGCGTCTGGCAACATAACCTATATGCGAGCGAGAGGTAGGAGGTTTCGATATTACTTTTCTACACGCACCGAACATCGAAACACGAGTACGTGCAGCTTACCTACCATTCTGTAGGCAATGTGATCAGCAATAGCTCACTCGAGACGACAACTGTTGGACAAAGAAAACACGCACAGTGCTCTTGTTTTTAGTTCTCGCACAGAAATATAGCGCTATCAGGTGGCAAAGAAGTACAAAATGGTGTAAAAAAGAAGACCACTACAGCTGAGTTCTACATTGACTCGCTCAACTTGTGTTTCATGACACTTCCTCATACAGAAAAAAATGGCAACAGAACGAGTGCTTCGTACACGGCCAAAATGTTGTAGACTATCGCGTTTCTCTGCGAGTGTCGCCTGTTTCTAATGCCATCTATGACGGGTCGTTTTGGAGCGCTAACAGCGGTTGAGAAAAGAAAAAGGCACAACCTTCCTCCCTCTCAAGAGAGTGCTCTAGAGCGCTCCGAAACGACCAGTCAAAAATGGCATAATTGACTCGTAGCGCACTTCCACTTCATCAATGTTAGTCTAACAGCAAAAAAAAAAGAGAGAGAGAGAGAACTGCCTAAATTGTCTTGACGTGGCTATTATAATACAAAAGGCATGTTAAGATTTGCCCGGCAGTTAGTTTTAGCAGACGCCATTGTGCGTGAGCCCGTCAGCAAGGATGCTTTCACCCCCATATCGGAGCCCGGCCGGAATCACCACGCACGACGCTGTCCTGCAGGTTCCAGTTCGCTGTGGTCGGGTTACAATGAACTCGACGAAAGCTTCGCGAAGTAACCTTTTGTTGAGCCGGGTTGAACAACGTGAGACGGCAGCACTGTTAAGTGCCCATGGAGTCAACCTCTCGACTCGGCTTTTGTCGCCCACGTGAGGTCGTCACAAAAGCACCGACAGTTCGGAAGCGCGGGAAGGCGTCGCAGTGGCTGTTCTCAGGAATCGAGCACCTGCACAGCCATGTTCGAGAAAGTTCCGCAACACTGTAGCTGAACGCAGCCATGGACCACGGCTGACGTTCGCATCAGCGGCCATATTCTCTCCAGAGGAGCTCAACTTTCCTCCTACACCGGACTCTACCTCCTCGCCCTGCGATGTCTTAAATGCATGGGCCGGGTGTGTCTTTGTGAGGTCCGCTCGTACTAGGAATTGGACATTTTCTCCCGTGTTTCTCATCAGCCAAGTGGTCTAATATCTGCACCATTTCTGGTGAGTGGACCACTGAGACTTCACGTCACCTGATTCGCGGCAACAGGGGTCACCGCCTTCTTCGGATGAACGTGTACAGGAAACAACGGGTTATAAAAAGCCGAATACATTTGTAAATAAACTTAATCTCTGTACAGTTTCATCATCCTTCTTCCATCATGGAAATAAACCTTTGTTTTGTCTCTCTAAAAACGCGTTTCCTCACTGGCAAAGATCGACTATGCGGACGACGGCGGGGAGCCAGCTACCGTAAACAAACCCACCGTACCTGCCATCTACCTTGAACACCTTACAGGCAATTTTAACGAGCCACTTCCTTGCAAGCTGGGCGTTAAGCAAATACCCTTGTGTAGAGCAGACGACTCGTTGGTGCGCACCGTATTCAATCAAGCTTTTCGTTGCTTATATTGACACACATTTATTGCCTATACATAACGCTTAGGTTAATGTTAGGGTGGAAGCTCCTTAGGGCATAGGCTAGTACCACCATTGCCGTACACACCCGATTGTACTCGGAACGCTCACTAGATGGTGCTGCGGCACTCGCTCACACTGCAGCAACTCTAGAGCGGCGGGCACAAGCTCAAGGACGAAGTGCGCAACCGAGACCTGGCGTTCAGGCGTACGCGACACGGTGAAATACTGGCAAGAATGCCACAAGGAACTCTTTGCCATGGTTTGCCAGTTGGGCAAACCTCACGCATTCCTCACGCTTTATGCCACGCAAGTACACCGGGTCAGGCTCCACAAAACTCTGGAACAGCTGCAGTCTCCTTCTCGTGAGTCTCTCAAATGCGTTGAAGTGGAGGATGCTTTCGTGAAGGGCACCTTGTAAGATAAAACGTTGAGGAACATCATTGAATGGGTTGACTCGCATTTCAAATTGAGGATAAGCCTCAACTCCACGTAGGCGAAGTGGAGAGTCATGTCGAGGGGCGTTTGTGAATATGGGCTTAGGTTAAGGAAGCGATTACGAGAGCACTCAGGCGTAGGCCTGAAATCGATGGATTGATAGATCCATGATCGATGGATCGATAGATCGATGGATGGAATGAGATGAGATGGAATAGAATGAAATGGAATGTAAAAAAGCGGAATGGAATGGACTGGACTGTGATCTGATGTGATGTGATGCAATGAGATGAGATAAGATGAGATGAGATGGAATAGAATGAAATGGAATGTAATGAAGCGGAGTGGAATGGACTGGACTGTGATTTGATGTGATGTGATGGGATGAGATGAGATGAGATGAAATAGAATGAAATGGAATGTAATGAAGCGGAGTGGAATGGACTGGACTGTGATCTGATGTGATGTGACGTGATGCGATGGGATGAGATGAAATGAGATGAGATGGGATGGGACGGGATGGATGGATGGATGAATGGATGGATGGATGGATGGATGGATGGATGGATGGATGGATGGATGGATGGATGGATGGATGGATGGATGGACGGACGGATGGGTGGACGGACGGATGGATGTATGAATGGATGGATGGCTGGATGGAATCTGTCGCGAAAAAGCCACTACTTCCAGGTCAACGAACGCTTTGCTGCTTCCCTAGGCATCCAGAGTACTGTTGGCGAGTAATTTCGCTGAAGGGACGAACGTTTTGGTTCGTCTCGGTGGTATCTATGGCAGCGCAGTACCTTGCGGCGGGCATATCATCACGCATGCATACGAGAGGCACAATTCGTAGTGTACACCTTGTGCGCCTGGACTAGTGCACCTGAACTTCCCTCTGGTGTACCCCTCGCTGGTTCATCGTGATCTACTTCCGGACGTTCACCTGTTCATTTCGCAGTTTTTCTACCACTCCTAGCATAATATCATTATTTGGCGCCACTGCGAGTGAAGCAGTTGGAAGAGTATAAACGCTGCAGCGGCGTGCTTAACTAAATTTCATAAGTTAGGCGATGCGAAAAAAATCCGCGCGTCCGAATTACGTCACCATCACCTGAGCAGATGGTCTCGGCAATAGGTTAAGCCTCCGCCATAGTGGATGATAGATGAATGCTATAAGCATCTTCTTCATAACGGGACGGTCACTCATGAGGCACCATAAACTAAACTTTTAATTTTCTCCAATACATTGCCTACGGGAATTAAATTATTTTTGAAAGAAACGAACGTCTACATTATAAGCTTTGTTTTTGAGTATTGCTGTAAGCAGACCT